>BLKM01000338.1:293654-510732 GCA_013340265.1 Coptotermes formosanus | reverse complement strand
TTTTCTTTAAATAAATATACTTTTCTTTTTGTGGTGGGGGGGGGGGGGGGGGGGGGGGGGTGTAGTTCAGGATTAAATTCTGATTAGCTAGTGTAGCTGGATGTTCTATGAAAGTGTTCCCTGGGGGCAACATCGGTACAAGCCTGTAATAGTGCTCTCCTTCTCTCCGTCATCATTATCTAAATCCACCGTCAATGAAAACATCTTCTTTCATATAACTAACTGAATTGTCGGGATTTAACGCAGAATTGCATATTAAAGTGATATTAATTCATTACTACAAAACAAATTTAAAATATTATCGCAGTCTTATTTACGGGGTCAAAATAAACAAGATGAACACGCTGATTTCATCAATGACTAAAGTACCAAACCACAATCTCGAAATTCCTCTGCAAGAAGGACAAAAAAATTTACTGATGTCCTCAATGGTATTACAGAGAAAATAGCGAGTTACTGCTAAAATGCTTGTTTATAACAGACCCGTAATTCTTTAACAGAAATGTCGGTCAATTTTATAGGCACCAACTTTCCTTCTGTGATAACCTGAAGATAGAGTATGTAACTTAAATAAATAAACTGCTTTTTATTTCAGTCCGAACCTCTACACTGCAAAGTAGAAGAGGATCAGACTAAGTGAAGCGAAAAATTTTAGACCGACTAGTGTATCCCCTCTCGATTTATAATTAATTTTAAAGTCGAAAATAATTACGTAAGAGAAACCGCTTTGGGTTGTTTATTAGGTCTGTGCATCACCGAAATGGCTTGGAAACCTGAGAAAAGAAGGCCAAACCTGTATCAGTATGATCATCTTTAAGCTTTGATCTGACGTGAAATAAAATTCTGACAATTAACTGCACTACTTGGAGAGGAAATTGGAAGAAAAGCTATATAGTTCACGAGAGCTGTACTTCAATTTTTGTAATTAAGTTATGTAACTAGTGAAGGGTAATTATTTTCAACGTTGGTTTACCTACACTTTCTATCGTGTCTCAGCTAAACTAATTACATTGGGTTATTTAACCCCCAGCCTCGAGGTCTCTTGAGATGAGAAGTCCTGACGAAATCAATTCTCATTTCGACACAATTGCCTGTGCACAACCATGGGGCGTAGTCTCCAAAAACACTGTTCTTTTAGTGCTCTAACATTTAGAATATACGTGTTTTTCTATCTAACGTAAGCGTTTGTGTTCAGAAGACACAGAAACGTTGTTTAATTCGAATATGACCTGTAGCACAGTGTTTAAATACCTGCAGAATCTTTGTTATAGACTTCCGATAATATTTGAGATGGAGTAGCCAAGAAGATCTTATTGTAAAACGGTCTGTAGAGTCAGGAAACAGACCTGCGCAGTAGCTATGACGTCCAGGAATGTTCTTATTACCCTCTTAGTTCCCACATTTATTCCTTTATCTTTCCCGTTTCTATTATTATGGTATAGTGTTAGGAGATTCTAAGAGCCTTACCGCAAATTAAGGGAGAGTAATTACTAGTTTCTCTGTGCCGAATACTTTAGAAGAATATAAACGCTGCTATTTCTATGCCAACAAGGTGGAAGAAATTCAGTTAATCCCGGTAGTGAATTTGCGCCACACTAACGTAAGTGAACCTGATGAGAACTAACGACGGATATAGCGTGCAAGGGCTTCTGAATTTATGTGCTTCTGCCGCTTGGACTGAGAGACTGGAAGGTACAAAATTGTAACTTATAAACCAAACTGTAATGAATCGAAAATAAGAACATGCTTACCTCTTTTCACTAGATAATATTAAAAAAGATCATATGTCGCCTGTTTTCATAGAAAAGGTTTTATTCATCACAAGTTTAACTGCTACCAAATGTTATAACCGTTGCCTTAAACGACTGTACACAGAAGGAGTTGATTTCAGAATAAATTAGCCAACATTTATTTACCTAAAACGTGCCTGGTAGATTTGAGTTCTTCACTAATTTTTATGCCAATTTATTGCTTATACGAATAAACACATATCAATCATTTTTACCTCACCTGTGTACTGCTAACTTAAACATCACGCACGCTATGGCCGTAATGACAAAACTTTCACAATTTCCACAGATGTTACAATTCGAAAGTAATTTCAAATGATATTAAAACACATTTTATCATAAAATTAAAACAATCTCCTCTATATATAAGCCAAAAATTTAAACTTTGCAAATGGAACAAAAAATATATTCTAAAGACTCATAAATAAGACAGAATTGCAATTTAATTACTTTTTTAAATTTGTCGTAAAAATATAAACCTTCTGTGGCACACTAAATTAAACACTTATGACACCCAAAGGGCTCATAAAGAACAATCATAAAAACTGAAAGTAATCTCAAACGCCAAGATTTCGAGTCCATGCGGCAGAAACCGGAACTAGAATAAACATCTCAAGTGCCCATCACAAAAGGACGTTAATCCGCGAAATATAACGGCCGTGAAAAACGTCGTCCATTAGAAGCAATGGATGAAAAAACCTACATCCCTTTCAGCTAGGGTAAAGTGTGTGGCCTCTTGACACGTGTTTATCGCCAGCTGAATGTGGCATTTCGTTAGCTATCTGGGGATATGATACAATATTTTGGCTAAATACTGCCCCTTATACCACCATATATCCTGGCTAATCGCCAGTCATTTCAAGCGTAAAACTCAGAAGTGTAACAAATGATTTCAGGTTATCAGCGTGTTAATTCAAGAGCCTGAAGTGATGGTTACCAACTTGTGTGCCGCGGCACCATAGTGTAACACGAGATCTTTCCAAGACAGTCGAGAGACCTTGAAGAGAAGAATCAATACTAAATAAAATATTCATGTCAATATTCATGAAATGAAAGGCTGATAAAAAGGTTTGTCATAAACACGTACAGTACAACATAAAGAAACCCGTGAGGGGTTCGGTGAAGTCTTTGCTAAACTGAGTGGAACCATCGTGTAAAATTTTGAAACCAATATATTTACACAAGATTATTAAAATTTCTCTTTGTTTCAAGACTTCGTAAACATTTCCGCTTTAAGGTAATCTTATATTTTATCAAATACATGGCATTATTTAAGAGATGTAACGTTACCACAAATTGTACTTCTCTACTTTTATCCCACCGTGCAGCGGAAAAAAGAGTATATTAAATGTACCGCCAGCACAAAATGTCGAAAACAATTAGCCTAGTGGATAATTATATAGTCAGCACAAATAGAAAATAACAGGCCAAGGCA
Organism: Coptotermes formosanus; assembly: GCA_013340265.1. Classification (NCBI taxonomy): domain Eukaryota; kingdom Metazoa; phylum Arthropoda; class Insecta; order Blattodea; family Rhinotermitidae; genus Coptotermes; species Coptotermes formosanus. The sequence goes on along the minus strand of BLKM01000338.1, from coordinate 507,507 downwards.
GGATAAAAAACCAAAGTAAATTATTAAAAGTTAAATAAAATGCGTTTTCCTAAAAATGGCTGCGGATAAAGAAACTGAACTAAGAGAAGCAGAAACTGAGATATGTGACCAACTCCAACACAATGTATAACTAATTTATTTTAAAATTTCACTAGTAAAATCCGACATGTTTCGATGAGTAGCTCATCATCACCAGGAATACATTTCTTGGTAGAAAAGGAAAATATTATGGTATGATATCTTACATAAGAAATGTGTTCCTGATGATGACGTGCTACTCATCGAAATATGTGGGACTTTACTAGTGAAATTCTAAAACAAATTAGTTATACATTGTGTTTGAGTTGATCACATATCTCAGATATTGAAAAACCAACACGGAATGGAAAATGTTGAAATTAAGAGAAGCGGGTCTAACAGGGAGACTACAAGTAGAGGGGCAACTGAACACAGAAAAGTTGTGTGCCTTCCAAGCAGGAACATGGATATCGACTGTTTCTAAGGCAGCAGGAAGAGATTTAGTGACATTATAGGCGTTAATTAAAAAGAAAGTATCTAAATTGCGAAGCCTGGTGTGCAATATACGAACTCGCTAAAAGTCCTAATAAATTAACATAATGAAACTGGATCCTGGAAATGCCTGTTGTAGCAGAGGGCTGCAACCTTCTTTGTATGCACTCAAGTGTGTTACAGCTGGCGATCTTTATACACTTTGGTGCGACAGAAGCATGTGAAGCCAAGCAGGCAAACTGCGTCAACTGGCAGTCTATGGTGGAAAATAAAAATTTAACGCTATGAATTACGCCTAATATTTTCGAGATTTTTGATAAAATAAAATCAAGTTAATGAGATAAAACTCAAAAACCAGTATAGCCTAAGCACCGAGATCTTTAACAAAATACGTGGATGTCGTGGTATTTCTTTAACTAGGGAAAATGGAAGGCTAGGCTTATTAAGGAAAATTGCCTTATTTCTTTACTGGTTTTATACTTAACGGTTGTTTATGGATTCGTATTAGGAACACAGATTCGTAGAATAAGTGTTGCTTACAAACGGTTAAAATAACGCGGAAACACATAAATGTCATTATAAATTAAAACATAAGGGAGAATTATAAATTTTAATGCAGCTGTTATATGTTTCATATAAATAAAATCCATGAAAAGACGTACACAGCCATACAGTAAGCGAATTAATGAAATTCCGGTGCTTGGAAAGACAATTCTTAAAGCAGTTAGCAAAAGCATCAAGAGAAAAACGACACACAAAATTCGATTTAACTCCGCCTGTTCGCATGTATCTGCGCCGTTTCCAATGGAAGGATTTTCGTGAAATTTGATACTGGAGATTTTTAGAAAGGCTGGTTAACCTTTTAAAGCCTAGTGGTAACTTTACGTACGACAAGGTTTAACACTAAAATATTCTACGTGGTGCCCACATTGCGTTTATGTGTTTTGTACGGATCTCAGAACAAACAGCAACTTTTGCCTTATAAAACATTAAGAGACTGGTTTTTATAACCGAAATGGAGAGTGTTTACAGCGCGGTACGCACTGAGTCCTTATATAAAACAGATGCGCTTCGTCTTTAAAGGGTTAATATCGGGCAAAAATATTGGGCAGTGTACATGAAGACCCAAGTGTGTTTCACATTGTTGGCAACGAGGTATGTAACGCAAAAATACATAGAACGTCTTACTGTGCTTTCATGAGCAGTGCTTTCAGTATTTATTGCATTGTCGACAAATACATAAGTACGTCAACAATAGAAGCGAATTAATTTTTGGGTTTCCATGGCAACAATGGTTGCATGAATGCGATGCATTGTTACGTCACACTAACACTGCTTACCTTGTCAAACATGAAGCTGGAGTTTGTTTGGATGGGCACTCTAATTACCGAGAACAGAAGGAGAGCATTTGTAAATTTTTCGCTCATAAACGGGAAATAATTTAAGCTGTGCGTAAGGAAGACACCGACAGATATGTGGGGTTTGTGCAAGCAAGACAGACGGAACATACTACACCAGCTGCTTTTAACTGATGAATTTCACAGGAGACTATACAATGTGCCACAAAAAACTGAAGGGCAGGAACTTTAATACGAGGAATAAAATTATATGCTATGTGTGTAGTTAGTTGGGTTTATTCATCTGGAATAATATCACAGTCACAGAGGGAACTGAAAACTCTCCTGCGATCTATACGAACAAAACGAAAAAACGTAGAGTTTGCGTCATTCACATTCCAGCACGGAAAGAAAAACATTCTCTAAAATGAAGTGGGATATGTTTTACAGACATTTTCATTGTACAGTATCAACAAGCATTCTCAGTCCGTGAATATTTTTTCTTTCCCAGCACAGTACTTCGTACTTCACACAGTAGTCTCTACTGATAACCATAACTACACAAGACAAGATGACTGTCTTTGAAACATTAGTAAGCTGAGAAAAAGATAAGGAAATGGAAGAGAAACAAAAATCACTCCCTATCACCCATACGACGTAACCCTAAAATCCATGAAGACGTGTTAAATGCATGACTTAAATATGGATAATTGTAACTGGAAAACGGGGTCTTTTAATAGCTGTGGAGAATCAAGTCATATTACGTACAAAAGAGGCTTTTCAGAAACGAGGTAGCAATAAATATGGGTGAGAACTCTATTTTGGCTTCGATGTACACATACTTGGCACAAGGAGAGCAGATGTTAAACGCCTGCATTCCACGTATTTTTAATCGACATTTAAAGCTTTTTTTCTACTGCGACATTACTGTCCGTTTTATTTATTTAACTAAGATGTGATTTAAAGAGCCTCTTGTTTTCAATATAGAAAAACAAGATAAATTATTCCGTTACATTTCAGGAATCTTTCTTGTTTCCAAATGCATGATTATACGATGCTCACTTGTACTAAGTACACTTTAAATCTTTTAAATTGTAACTGGTTGCTATCTTTGACACTGTGAAAGTTTGCGTTAAGAGTTCTTGGAATTTATACATTGCCTGGATTTATTCTTAAAATGATATGTTTTGTTACCTGGTTTTATTTCCGTCTTGAGGGAAGGAGGAGGCTAGGAAAACTCAGTCTCTGTCACTGACCGTACCAATGATCGTTCATGTATTGTTGCAGTAAAACTGATGATCATTATTTCAGTTACTTATGATTGACTCAGAAAGTGAAATTAGGTGGTGCTGTAAGTGCAGTAGCCTGTTGATTTATGAAAGCAAAATTAAGAACGAATAAGATCCAAGAAATAAAAGTAAAAAATAAGTAACTTTCTTCAAGAACATTAAGAATGAACTGCGCTTTAGGATTTACTTCTTTGCATTTAATTACACCAAATGGAAGATGTTGGTGCTCAAGATATTTGTTCTCTGTTGAAGAAGTTTATAATTAAAAGTTTTAGCTGTGTCCGAAAATTACAAATAATAAACCAGAATTCATTTAACAATTAAAGGAACTGAACACGAGTTGAGCACTTAAAACTGAAGTTGCAACTGGTATTACTCCAGCAACATTTTGTGTGCTATAGTACGGTTTGAAATTAGAAGCTCTTATCAAATTCTCGTCCCTGTAGCCCGATCTTCGCAGTAAATATTATAACGTTTTCTACGTTCGTGCAAAGAATGTAAACACCTCTTAAAACTACCACAGCAGGCCTCGCAGCAAGGTCAAATACAACATCCAGAGACGCGCGATAAAACTCTATAAAAGGGGACATGCTACCTCAATGCCTGTTATCAAAATAAAGAAACACGTAACAACGGACATACGCATTTCTAGAGCGAAACTGGAACATGCAATCCTAGAATCTAAGAGGCTAAATCAGTAGGCGTCTTATTAGTAGACGGCGCGTACATGATTTCGTCTGAGGAGATTTAGTTTCAGGTTTGATCTAAATTTTTTTAAAGTTCCCCAAAGTAATCAGTCTTATTCTAAAAAGTATTTATAAAGATATAAATTTTACGCTCGTATTTCTAACTTATCCTTTAAATAACTTATAACGATTGTCCCTATAAATGCCCAGCATTATTCGATCCAATATTTATAAGCCCTTTCTTTTTGGTTTTTGTTTTCTTTAAATTTAGAGTAGGCCTACATACACATAATCAATAAAAGTCATTGGTGCTATAAGTTACAACATTTAAGAAAACGTGTTTTTAAGATATTTGAGTTTTTTTTTGTGGGAAGTGAATAACAAAATTGAGTTATCGAATATAGTTAAAGCCGTATGGAGAGAACAGCAAGTAAGCACATTAAGCCAACTGCATCATACTTGCTGGTACAGCTTGTAATTTCACTCGACTACATATTTTCCCCTCCATGGCGCAACAGCCCCCAGTGGTCCAAAGCCGTCTCATTATCGAGGCTTCACAATCACACTCAGACACGACACAATCGCTAGGACCCCTCTGCATGAGGAATCAGCCCGACGCAGAGACCTTCACCTCATATCACACAACACTCACAAAGGACACACTTCCATGATGCCGGTGGGATTCGAACCCGCAAGTCGCAATCCCAGCAAGCGAGCGGCCGCAGACCCACGCCTTACACCGCGCGGCCACCGGGAGCGGCCGACTACATATTTAACATAGCAAATATCTAAGATGTAAGAATCGTATATTCCAGGTAGTTTATCATTCCTTCGTGCTTTGCTTAATAGATTATTTAAGCATTTTTCATGTAGAGATGGGTGATATTTGTAATGAACGGGGAAGGATATGGCAGTTGTGTGACAATTGTCTATAAGGCTAGAGGAGAACGGCAAACATGATTATTTTGAACAGATGGTTTCCAAGCTTAGGGTTGATTCCAGAACCTCCTCACGTCGACGTTCCAACTCTAACAAATTCATGCGCCATAATCGGTTTGATATTTAGTGATTGTAATAAGCCTTATGAAAATCAACGTGCTGTTGTGAATGTTCTAAAAAACGTAAAAAACCGCTCTCGCTGTGACATCTGGTTTCCTCCTGCGACAGAAATTTGTAGACTGAATAACAGCGGGTCGATAGATAAACCAGCGGCGTCTGAACTGCCATCTGGTCTCCGACAATTGACATGTCTCTCATTCTAATTTCCATACCCAACAAATTTTGGAACACAGGGGTGTTCAGAATTTACGATGTTACCATCGCGTCTGGCCAGGGTTCCACCAAGGCATCATATTCATTGGCCTTTTGCCGGTAAAACATAGATGGATAGCGAATTTAACAACATGACAGAATCTAGAGCACCACAAAATAGGCGGAGATTTTGCACCACACTCTCATGGCGTCATGCTTAGTCACAAGGGAAACGTATTCTAACAAACTGAAAAACAGGGTCTTGCCATCTATTGTTCCTAGATCAGCTGCTGAACTACTATCTTATGAAGAAGCATCTGGTACAAAGGACCATTTTTTGATAAGCACAATATTAACCTTTCAGAGACGGGTTTAAATGCCCATTGTATCTTGTGCCGGCCGAACTTTTCTCGCGTAGCGTGGCCCTTTAAATCTCCGAAATACAGCGACTTAGGAAAAATCGTAATAAACACAGTTTTATCGTTATAAGTTCCAAATAAAAACTGGTTTTATAAAGAAATAATCTGTTTATATGTATACCAAGCTACGTTTAGTCATCTTCTATCGGCCTTAGTCTACATCTTTAAATATTTCTTCTACACTTTCTGTACTCCTGTTTTTACTACATATCAGAATAATTTCTTCTACTTCAAAATGTGTCACAAATTTTTGACAAGATCTGTACTTTTCTCTTCTTACAATTCTAGCCCTATGGGTCAGATTTTATGACCTCTTTCCGGTTGTATTTAGCGTCAAGAAAACAACAATTTCGTCCTTCACAAATTCTTTTGAATGGAAGATTCTTAGTGAAGAGAAACCATTTCTCTGTTGGAGGCTGGATTAGCAGGTGCCTGTTTGTGTTATTCGTGTCACAAGGGTCTACACAAACACTTCAAAAGGCATGGCTACGAACTCAAAGCTAAAAAGGCTAAATAGAGACAATATTGTTGAATTGATTCTTTATCCTGATTCTGACGATGTCGTTCCTGTCGTACTTGGAAATGGACAAAAAATCTATTTTTTCACTTATTAGACATCACCATTCTAAACAGCTTCCTTCTCTTGACTGCATGTGGGACTAAAATCACGCACAGAGACTTCCGACTTTCCCTCATGCGGAATTTGACTGAAAGGGCTGGGAGCCTTCCTCGCCCACGTCGACCCCTGGGCAGGCCCTGTGTTTCATAGAAACAAGTTACACGGCTTGAAGTAAACTTCAGCAGCCATTGGCTATTTCCTTCCTCAAGACTGTATTGCCGAGCTTGTTCTTCACGAGGAATAAAAAAAACGAGTACAAATCAAATGTAAGAAGTGTGATGTTGGACTGTGTATTGGTAAGTGTTTTGAAGATTACCACACAAAATTGAATTTGTGATACATCAACACGTGATGGTAGTCTTCAGGAACACAAAACATCTCAATGAAAGGGATGTAACAAAAAATATTTATTCTGTGAAGTTTCCTGCAGCGCGCTACCAAGCAAACGCATGGAGACCAGCATATGGCATGCTAGGCCATTCGCGCTTACAATTCAGAGACCAGCATATGGTCACTTAGGACGATAAAGGTTAAGTTATGTCTAAGTAGTTTAACATGAAAAGCGATATTCTGAGATGAAATGCAGTGACAAAAAGGAATATTGGAAAATATTTCTTAACCTTCCTTTGCTTCAAAGAATTTAATTTTGTGCATAAAGCAGCAGTTTGAAAAATATTATCACTATTTTATATTATAAAGTGTTGAGAAAAAATAAATGCTTTACAGATTACCTTTTGAAGATACAGAGAACAGCGAATAACATGCTTTACGCTGGACTGCTGTCCGTAGAACGGACGACATCTTTACTGCATAGGGACGACAACGTCGCCCGCTCTGTAGTGATAAGTCTTGTGTTAAAATAATCCCTGAATGACTAAAAATTCGCTAATTATGCAACATATGCGACGTTTATGAGAAACAGTGTCCTGGCACAAGTGAAGGAATATGACTGTTTTTCCACCAGTAATCTGTACGTGTGTAATCATGATGAATCAACCAACTATGAAGCCAGAACTATAAAATGCAAATCATTCTACTCTCTTGGATAAGTTTATTTTTGTTTTGGGATTGTGTGTTTTACATATATATTTTCGGATCATAAATTCAGAAGGTTTGGTAGAGTGGGTGCGGTAAAGTTTTAAAACGATTTATTTTTAAATATTCACAATACACTTCCTGCCTAAATTATTTCATTATTTCTGCAGGTAAATTCAGAACCGTTCACAGTATTTCCCCATATTTAACGCCATTACGTGGATACGACACGTCTGTCCTCCTGTTGCTCACACAGACGGCGCGGTCTGAAGGTACATTTGCTATAGTGCAATAAAGCCGTGCGGTCGCTGCACACAGCCACTTGTTAGTTTAGCTACTGCAGCGGAATGCAGTTCTCCTTGGCAGTAATCACATTAACCTTTTAAAGCCTAGCGGTAACTTTATATAGACCAGGTTTAACATTAAAAAATTCTACGTGGTGCCCACATTGCGTTTATATGTTTTTTACGGATCTCAGAACAAACAGCAACTTTTGCCTTATAAAACATTAAGAGATTGATTTTTATAGCCGAAGTGGAGAGTGTTTACAGCGCGGTACGCACTGAGTCCTTATATAAAATAGATACGCTTCGTCTTTAAAGGGTTAAAGGAAAAATCCGCTCTGTCACCATGTTGTTGTGTAACTCGCTACAAGACAATACTTTAAAAATTGTAATATATATTTTTTTCTCGAGCATTTATATTATTTCAGCACTCCAAATTAACTGGCTTCTATATTCCTCCCAATCCACAAATTCGCGAGTTATCGATGTTATTACTACTGACTGCAAAGAAATAAAAATTACGACGCATGCGTGGCCTCCATGGCATAAGTTTCATATTAAGTTCCGTGACAACTGTTCAGTAGGTAAACTAAAGCAAATAACAAATTGTCGCTACACATGCGTCCGTGTTTGAATAATGCTTTTTTTCATGAAATTTACCTGAAAAAACATTTTAATATGGTATATACCAGGGCTGTGAAGTCGCAGTCGTAGTCGGAGTCGGAAGGAATGTTAGGAGGATTCGGAGTCGGAGTCGGAAGGAATTTTTAGGTGCAGTCGGAGTCAGGAAAAAATGTACCGACTCCGGCTCCGACCTCAGTCTAAAATCTTAGCTAGATACTCCAAATCCAGAGCCCTGATAGCTACAGTAACCGTTAGACTTATATTTAAATATAGGTTATAAGTCAAAAAAGTAGCCTGATGATTCACGTGGTGGTGATGAAATGTCTTATAGGTTTACCGTTATTACTGCGTATTGAGCTTTTGTGAAGGAGTCGGAGTAGGACTTTTAAAAATCGAGGAGTCGGAGTCGGAGCTTTTGTGTACCGACTCCACAGCCCTGGTATACTATATACTCCACCAAATCCGCCTGGGTCTCAGTTGTTTATTACTTGCTAGTCCCAAGCCCAGGAAGAGGTTAACGGTTGGACGTGTGGCTAACATCTCCACTCCATAAAAAAAGGAATCGTTGAGAAGCCTCGAAGGAAGCCTGGGATAAGGTTGGACAACATCAGGAGAGAATCCTCGTTGCTGCTGAATATAAGAGACTGTATAGGGGATAGGGATATCTGGAGGCGAACTACTGAAGACGCCAGGGCCCGATGCGGGCTGTCGAACCAAACAAGAAAAGATGTACGGTACCAGTTTCATTTCCTCGTCACCATAAAAAATCTATCAATCAATGGATGTAAACCAGACGTTCAATCACAACAATACAGCGTGCTGTTACTGTCGCATGCAGGTGGCTCTTTCCAAGAGCAGTCGTTGCAGTGGACGCGTGCAACACTGTGCAGCTGCCTCACAAAGGGACCCAAGAAAACCAAAATATTTTTTTTAGCAGTGACTGTGTCCAACAATGCAGCAGTCATATGGTTTTAGTGCAGTAGTGGAAATGCACCTCAAGGCTCATGTAACTGTTTATCACTCGAATATTGGGACCATCGGTTTGAATCTCACAAGGAGCAACGAGTGTTACCTATCTTGCTTCTGTCCTTTTATTGCCCTGTGTAGGTACATGTTTTGCGATCGGCTGATCCCGTTCCATGCGGTCCTAACAAATGTCTAAAGGAATCGCAGATGCAGAAGTTAATTCTGAGTGGAACAGGCCAGAGAGGCTAATCCGTACCAGAGCCCACGATTCTGGCTATATTATCATTGCACGCCCGAAAGCGATTTCACAGGGGACGCAGTAGAGCGTGTGCAATTCTAGCATCTGGTATTCGACTTACAAATACAGTTTAATCGTTTTGCGTATGTTTAGTCCCAGTTTGATTTCAACGTTAACATTTAACATTGTCTGCGCAGAGAAATTTCATCTTTTATTTCAAAATATAGTGTTTTTCGACAAAAGGAATTTGTATAACATTTTGTTTTATACGTTTTATTTTACCAGTACAAGAAAAGCTCATTATTTTCCATTCATGCAACTGTATACTGGAAGGCCCACCAAACTGACGTCCATCTGTGGACTCATTCATCATATTTCTTTATCATATAAATTCCTATACTTAAGACAAAAGTTACCAACCCATAAAAATACGACACCTTCCTTCATGAAGTCCACCGCGAAAACGAAAAAATTTTTCAACCTTTGTCACGCTATTTGAAGAACTATGTTCTAATTCGTATGTAACAGACGATATCATTAGATAAATAACAAGATAATTATGATCTTAAAGACATAAATATAGAGTGCCTCTTTTATCCTTTCCCTGAGTACGTCAGATGTCATGGAATGTGCTGACTGAGGCAGGCTTTCTATGCGATAAAGCTGCCGTGCTCAGGCGAAAGATAAAAGAAACACCCTGCAGAAAAAGATCATGTTTGCTTTCAGCCTCATTACCAAAGTACAAGCAACCATTCCTGCATGCGAGGCTTGACCTTGTTATCAGGCAAAGCGACGTCAGGCAGTAACTCAGCTGTATGCCAGCGTATGTACATTACTCCTATGCAGAAGGGCATGGGGACTGATACAGAAGATGAAGCAGGCTTTTCGCAAACTCGTGACGTCATCACTGAGGGAATTCCGTCACCATGGCTACGGCACAACACCCCGTCATAATCATCATTGCAAGCAGAGCAAACGCAGTCTTTCACCCTTTCCTAAATAGACATCCGTCGTGTTTCCCTCGCAAATCTGAAACGGTCACGCGTGTAATAAAGTGGCAAATCGGTTTTTCGCTGACATGTATAAACAAGTTATTAGTAAAGATAGATTAGAGTTGAAACAATGACTGTTTTCCTTCATTTATTGGTTCATTCATTCAGTTTTAAAAGAGTAAAGTTGTCTGTAATGGCTTATAATAGAAACTTGCCAGGCAGCATTCGTAGACAAGACATTGTGAATCTACTACTAATATTTCAGTATGTATGAAGTCGTTTACGGTCGCTATGTAGGAGTAGGTCAAAGTTCAAAACATTTAATTTTTATCACACCTCCAACTTCGTGGATAAAGGCTATCACCCTACCCCTTTTCACGACCTGAAACTATATCCTTGCATACTAATGCTTGGAAGTGAGAAAAATATCTAACAAAAAGTCAACTTTTTTAATAGAACAGAAACACTGTTTTTAACTTAAAGAACAGAAGATTTTCAAACTAAATGTGGTTTTACAAGATAAGGTAATATTAAAGTTACGCGATTCTGTCAGGTTTATTTGTACGTGTAATTTTAGTGCTGCATTTTCTTTAAAAGCATACGTAATTTAGACGAATAACAAAAATCTCTTTCATAGTTTCAGCTACGACAGATGAAAATTTGGCCAAATCTGGCAAGTCATGAGTTCCACATAGGAGAAGAATGTCATGGTTGGTACCACTGCTGACGAAAATTTGGCTGCTGAGGCCGCTGCTCCGAAGCAGCCAAGTGGGTCACTCGAACCCACAACCGAGCCTAATGACAACCCATTTATAACCCCTGATCCGAAAGGAGCACCAAATAAACTTGCCTATCCAGGTGCCTCCTTTGACGTGCCCGATCCAACGAAAGGCACGACAGGGCAGATAGTTCCAGAAGTTTCGAAGCAGTGCCTTCAAATTCAGGGTACAGAGCTTGAGGTTGACACAGCGTCACAAAACATAAGACCTGAATGTTCAGCAAAACGGCTGTGAAAGCTTCAGATCCCATGAGATAAATATTTACCGAAATTTCCGAGAAGCCTGCTACTTCCTTGAAGATGGGGAGGCACTGGATTGTTCCGAAAGGTCAGAAAATTTTTGCCAGACTACATGGCGTCATATACCAGTTTCTACTTTTTTTAACATTACATAAATTTGTAACTTCAACAAATGAATACGAACAATTAGTAAAAATCGGAATATCGGTGTACTCTAAGCTGGAATTCACGTCTGCATCAGTAAGGCCGTTGAATAGAGTGCTTGCAGAATTGCTTGTCACGTAATTGACAAAGAAGTCAACAACTTTTTATTGAACCCAACATTTTATTACTAAGTTCACAGTAGCCCACCACTTTCACCTACTTTTAACCATTTTCCACATATTTCCCTTCTGTCGCAGGCATGTTACCTGATGTACATATCTCAGCCTCCATCATACAGACACCCCAAAAATTCGTCAAGCCTCTTGCCACTCCTCTTGATTAGGCCAAAGTGTCTCCTTAGCACAAACTCTTCATAACAAGCTCAGCCTGGAATAAATCCCTCTGCACTTCAGTTCTTAAATTAATATTAAAAATCTTTATTTCTCTCACCTGACTTCGATCCATCTTATACCAGAATTATACAGAAAAGAAGCGTTAGAATTGCATATCCATGTCTCCCAAGATGCCTCTCACGACGTTTCGACTGATACATCATTACCGAAACTTCTATGTAGCTTAGCGTGATCATATTCAGGGTCAAGCGCTTCAGGGGTCTATGCGTAGTTGGGGGAAGATATTAAAGTGAATTATAAATAAATGTTAGGAAGATGTGGACTGAATAAAATTGAATTTGAACAGGTTCCAGTGACTGGATATTTGGACATGTTAATGAGCTTTATATACTTACTTATGAAGGAGGGGGGGGGGGAAATAGTCCCTCCGAAAAGTCTGTAAATATATACCAGTCGACAGGACATAGCATCCCAGAAGACTTGCTTTTGCAACAACGCCGCTGTCAGGTCAAATTTCGTAGATAGCATGAATACTCTTATGTGCAGACAGGTGGAGTATAATCGAGTGCACAGTAGCATTCGTGAAATAAAACATCTTGAAGAATCGAATTTGACGCCCTCCAGCCCGATGAAACATGCGGTTAGCGAGTCATTCATTTCCACGACACTGGTTTAAACAGACGAAAGGTTCCATGTGTTTTAATACACACAAGTCAGCAGACACGTCATTCATCATTTACATTTAATTTTCTAAAATGTTTTTCCCAACAGTATGGAAATTTTATTGATATTTGTTGCTATCACGAATCGACTGTACTGTTACATTTAACATTGAAATTTATCCGACTAAATACTTCTCGTTTACTCACTCGAAATTCACATCGAAATGGCTTTTAACTTTCTAGTAACAACATTACTATGTGTTTGAAATCAACTTACCACGGGAAAATTATGTATATTTTTTCGTAACTACATTAGTGCAGCAATTTTATGCTCCTTTCCATGAAAATGCGCACTCAACTCATTCAGAACGAAGCGTAATTGAATTGATATCGATTAGTCACCCTGTCCGCTGCATGAGTGATATTTGCTTTGTGACATATAGGCTTGCTTAATCACATACCCGTTACTCATGGTTCACCAGCGTGTTTAAGCATGCGTCGTAGGATCCAGCCTTATTTGTAACAATTACAAAAGCGCGTAGTCGTAACTTGTGAAAAATATGAAAAATATTGGCACTAACCCAAATACTGGACATACTTCTATTGTCTTTTTGTTCTTCTTGTTGTCTGCTGATTCTAAGAGACGTACATACATTTCATTTGATTTGGGGACAAGATTCTGAGAAAGATACTCGAATCTAAGGCATAAGAGGTAGAAGGATGAATAACATAGTAAAATATCTTCCTAAGCTGTGCTCCTCATTAATATTGTTAGAATAATCAAATAAAGGGAGATAAGTTGGGCAAAGCCTGTAGCACGCATTTGGTAGATTACAAATTCGGACGCAACCTAAAACATTGGGAGTCATAGGCGTAGCTGTAAGGAAAATATTAAAATGGATCATAAAGAAATACGTTGGAAAAAATGGACTGAATAAAACTACATTTGAATTATATTTAATGGCGAGCTTTTGTAAATATGATAATGAAATTTAAGGTTCCACAAAAGGTGGGGAGTTTCTTTTTTAACCAAAATACTCTGATTCCTAAGGTAATGTTGTCCCTGCCCACGCCATAAACGCATAACGGGGGGCAGTATAAGTATGCTCTACTAATTCGTAACCTCGTCACTAGATGGAAACAGGTAGTCATCTTCACGGCCCGGAAAGGAAAACCCGGTGCCCATTAAAGAGGAGGCTGTGTGGGCCCCATGGCCCGTTTGGACGTTTGGAGAAGACAAAATCCCTTCCTTCCGCCATGATTCGAACCTGAATCTCCCAGCCCGTAGCCTAGTCACTATACTGACTACGCTCTTCCGGTTCCTACTGTCATTTATTAAATTAACAAATTTAAAATTTGGTTGTATTTATAAGCGGGATTTATTTTCTCAGTAGTCTAGTGAGTGTGTTAGGTCGTCAAGGCTTGCCTTATGCTCTAAACGGAGCAAATGCATGTCTTTCACGGTATCAAAATTTTCGACAGTCTTCATTTCATTCAAAATATTTTGATCCATCTTTAAAATGTATATGTAGCCTATATTTAGTGGTTTTCCTGTTGCACGGTTCCTAAAGGAATTGGAAAAATTTACACGGAGGTAAAATGATACGAATGGCAGTGCAATAACTAAGTACATGGAGAACAGGCTTTCTGGAGAAGGTAAGAGTTCTTCTGCCAGTGAAGAAATTCGCCGTATTTTATAGACCCAAATTTATTACAATGTTCAAAACATCCCGCCACTTTTCCCTATCCTGAGTCAGATGACTCCATTTCTTGTCGCCCCATCCTGTTTCTTTCCGATTCATTTCAGTGTCATTCTCACACCTACGCCTACTTCTTCCAGGTTGTATTCTTCCTCCACGTTCCCCACCAAAGAATTCACGTATTTTTATTCTCCTCTATGCTTGCTAGAAACCTACGCGTAGGCCACCTCATCAACTTCGATCTCATCCCACGGAAAACATTTGACGATGAGTATATATCATGAAATTCATTATACAGTTTCCTCCATCTTCTTGTTATGTTTTCCTCCTTCAGCTGAAATGTCTGCCTCAGCACCCTGTACTCTAATACCCACAGCTTGTGCTTTTTCCGTAATGTGAGAGACCTATATTCACACACATGTACAACAGTAAAAATTATATTTCCGTACACTTTATCCTCCATATTATTAGGCAGTAAACGAAAGATAAAAATTCTGAATCGAATGATAGCAAACATTGCAGAAATGTAGGAATTTAATCCATACTTAATTTCTTTGAGAATTAAATTTGGTATCAGCTTTTTTATCAAATATTCTAAATTCGTCACATTTTCAAAGGAGTTAGTAGCTATCTTTATGTTGTGATTTTCCTGTATCTGTTAATGAGACATCAATATGTACTTAAATTTCCCAGCATTTATTGCCAAACTAACCTTTCTACTAGCGACTGAAATAACGTATGTGTTTTGCGTCAGAGTAACTATGGTTTAGCTCTGTGAAATAACATCTTTTTTCTATTCAATTTAAGCCCTTCTGGTGTACCTAAACTTTCCTAATGACGTATGCTAAGGAAAAAATGAAAAGAAGATGATGTAAAGAACTCCGTTTTCCCAGACCTTCCTGAACAGGAAATGTATCAAACAAATATTTGCTATTGGAATTTACTATTTTTTATTTAAACATGTTTATTAACCTTGCTATTTTCATAGGTATAACAAACTCAACGAGGATATTATACAATACCTCCCTCCTAAATGAATCCCAGGCTTTCTTGAAATCTATAAATGACAGCTGTATTGCTGCACTGGATTACAAGTTTTTCACTATGAATGAAGATTATCTGATGAGTATTTTATCCATTAGGTGGAAAATTACTCTAAAAAGCCAAATAATTAAGTCTACATAAGAAATTAATCGTGAAAAACAATAATAATGGAAAACACTTTGTATATAGTTGATAACAGTGATATGCCTCGATAATTACAAAAACCAGCTTCGTTATCCTTCTTATAAAGAGGTGCAATAATCAACTCCTACCACTGTTGAGGAAGTTTTTCCTTATTCTAAATAGTAGTAACAAGCAGAAGAAAGACGTGAACTTTCCTGTAGCTCTTATATGTATTATGTTTTAAATGTTTATGTTTTTGAACTCGATTCAGTAAAGTCAAGCAACGACAGGCACCGGAACTCTGACGGAAGTGTATGTGCTTGAGTGAGAGAAGAAGGAAAGAAAACGTCCAGTGTATTGTGGCTAGCTGATCGATGGGAATTACAAAGAAGGATATGTCTTTAGTGTGACAGAAATGTACCGGGTTTTAAGGCTGGAAGGAAGTAAGGAAGAAAGAGACGGTTTTAACAAAGAGTATGTTTGGCAAATAAACGAAGATGGCCAATAGATCCGTATTTAACAAGATAAGCAACGTACGTATAACATAACAATGTGGCGCCTTCGAGTAATCATTTTTGCAGCGGAAACACAACAATGCATATTTTGTTTTTACCACATTACATCACAAATGACACAATCTTCGTAAAACATTTATTGAAGTAAAAATATGATTTGATTTCCTCTACAACTTTTGTCCAAAACATTCTTCATCCTAAAAAGAATTCAGAGAGAGATCACAAATGTACCTAGGTCTTCATGTAAAGTACTTGTTATTCTTATCAGATTTTAACAAAGCTTCAATTTTCTTAACTAATTTTCGAAAAATCTCAAAAATAACATTTCATGAAAATCCTTGTAGAGGAAGCCGAGTTGTTGCATGCGGACGGACAGACATGACGAATCTAATAGTTGCTTTACGCAATGTTCACAGCGCGCCTAAAAATAAAAGCATTATAGGATTTTACATGGTACGGAGTATTAAACATCTACTGACGTTTCGAATGAGTATAGCCCTTTCACGTTCAGAGCCAACATTCCATTAATAAGTCACTTCTTTTTGAGTTACATGACCACGAAAAAGATGGCAAAACGATGCTGGGAAACATCGGTATCTATTTACCAATCGACACGACGTGACATCCCAGAAGACTCAAATCTTCAGCAAAAGTCCTGTGAAAACCTCAGATGTTTTAAGTCCACTGTTATGCGGCAAAATTTGCAGATCTTCAGTGTCTCTGAGAGAAGAGGATGAGAGACGCGGAAGAAGAATTGGAGCAATAAGGGCAATGATAAGGATGAATATGGTGATTATCGTAGACCTAACTTAAAGGAAAAGCACAGCTATAAGTAGTTCTCACAGCAGTGCCTGCCTTTTTACACGTCTAAGGAATAACTCACAGCAGCATGCACGTATTAAAACGGGAAGTTAATACGTTTTATTATCACGCCATTAGGGTGTCAAGAATAATATCAGAACGAACCTTGGACATAGGTGAGGAATTGTGTGCTTGCTTCATAGACTGGCAGAAGGCATCTGACCGTGTCAACTGGACCAAATTAATGCAGATCCTAAAGGGAACTGGCATAGACTGGCGCGAAAGAAGATCGATCAGTAAATTTTACATGGATCAGATTGTTAAAGTACGATTGGATCAAGGGAGACAAGAAGTGTGAAGACTGGAAAAGGAGTTAGACAGGATTGCTGTTTGTCACCGAGTTTGTTCACCGTATACAGGGAGTACCTTTCCAAGGAAGCTGTTGAAGGATTTGGAGACTTCAGAATAGGAGAACAAGTAATTCGCTCTGTGAAATATGTAGATGACCTGATACTATTGTCTAAGGAATAAACAGTGCTACAGGGCATGATTGATAGACTAATTGAAATTGGAAGACATTATGGAATGTGAATGAATGTGGAAAAAACTAAGGTAATGAGAATCTCCAGGCAACTATCCCCAATAAAAATTAGGACAGATCAAGAACAATTGGAGAATGTGGAATATTTCAATTACTTGGGTAGCATGATAACACACGATGCAAGATGTCCATGTGAAATTAAGTCCAGGATTGCCATGGCAAAAGCAGCATTCAACAGGAAGAAGACCCTTTTCACTAGCAAATAGGACTTAAATTTAAGGAAGAAATTACTAAAATGCTACACTTGTAGCATAGCTTTGTATGGTGCTGAAATGTGGACACTACGGAGAATCGATCAGAAATACCTGGAAAGTTTTGAAACTTGGTGCTGGAGAAGAATTGAGAAGATCGTTTGGACCGATCATGTGAGAAATGAAGAAGTATTACATAGAGTCAAGGAGGAGAGGAATATCCTACACACTTGTACAATAAAAAGAAGGGAGGATAACTGTATTGGTCACATCTTGCGTAGGAACTGCCTTCTAAAACGTGTGTTTGAGGGAAAGTTAGAGGGACGGGTGGAAATGACTGGAAGACGAGGAAGAAGGCGCAAGCATCTTCTGGATGATCTCAGGACAAAGAGAACATACTGGAAATTGAAAGAGGAAGCACTAGATCGCACACTGTGGAGAACTCGCTTTGGAAGAGGCTACGGACCTGTCGTAAGACAGACTACAGAATGAATGAAGGTGTCAAGACCTGCAGGTGAACGTCAGCCCCCAGGGTTTCTATTTCTCGGCAGAGACGGAGGCGAAATTTTAACTTTACAGTCCAGCACAGAGGTGCAGCCGTCGTGCTTATGTATAGGGGGATGGACAGACCTAGAGGCGTTGGAGGAACTTTTAAGGTAATTGAATCCCGCGTGTCCGGCCTGCAACCCATCACTTTACCGACTGGGCTCTACCATCTCACGTGTTTCTAGTTGTCACTCTTTTAGGTTATACTTATTCGCAAAGAAATCGCAAAGTAAGGCATTGGCAATACCAATTATAATTTCTATGTTAGGCCTTATGATGTTTTGTTCATATTCCAAGGAACTACCAGCCTGTCAGCTGAACACTCTTCATGAAACAGAGTTCTAATGAAGTTAACACTTGCGCAGCCATTCAAGAAATTCTCTGCTTTTATGATATGCGAATTATTATTGCTTTTTCAAAAGAGCTTGCCGTTTTTGATGTTTTAAGTCAAGTGATCTAGTATAAACCCTCAAAACTTAGTTCCTTCATATCCATTTTAATATTGTCCCAAATATACAATTCTGTTTTCCAAATGTTCTCTTTTATTTAAGTTTTCCGATGAAGATGCGTTCGCATGTAAGCTCTCCATGCGTGCTACATATCTGTCCCATTCAATCGCCCTAATAATATTCAGTTAAAAATAAAAATTTTAGAACTGCTCATTCTGTAATATTACTGTTATCATAATAGTGCATCTGTATCGGGTCTATATACTTTCCCTAGCGCCCTGTTTTTACTCAAAACCCTAAATCTCTCTTCTTCCCTTAATTTAAAAGACCATGTTTTACACTGTCACAGGACAACACAATTTTATTGCAATAAGAGTTCGTAACAGAAATTTTGTACTAGTTTCTTCTCAGCCCCGTGAATTCAACCCCATCCTTGTCTCAATCACCGGACAATGTAGGACAAAAAATTAAAAAATTTTGTAATTCTTCGTTATATATCTCTATTTGAGTTGCCTTTCATGTTTCTTACTTCCGAATCTTCTTTTCTGAATTTCGTAGAACACTGCTTAGGTGTAAAGCAATGATAAAGATATTTCGCTCTATTTTCGGAAACAGCCCGAAAGCATTGAGACTCCGGAACTGCCAGAAGCCTTGTTCGGGTGCACAATAGCTTCTGTTCCACGCCGACGTCAACCTATTGTTCTGCCTTCAGAGGCTGACCGGCGAGCCCGTGCGACTGACATTTGCTGCTCCCTGGTGGCTGATAATCAGAGCAAATTTGTAGCTTTTTCACAAATAGGTATGCATAACAATTGTGAAATGTGCTTTCTTATGTATTTTCTGAGGTAAGTTAGGCTGACAGTAGAGTACAATGCGAGAACGCGACGTCAGGGTGCTCAAATTAGACTTTCAAACCTAAACTACAGCTCAAGTGCAGAAAACTATAAAATAATCACTTAGGCCTATATAACACAAAGCGCAAAGTCAGTATTCGTCATCTGGTTCAAATATTTATTTATGTAAAGAATTTACATTCATAAAGAGTATGAACAGCATATTCTGTTGGCCATGCAGTACGAGGTGTAGCTCTCAAGCTGTCAGCTTGCTGGGATCGCGAGTTTGAATCCCGTACAGGGACCAGTTTTTCGTATCACGTTTTTGTCTGGTGCTATTTAGACAGCGGCTTGTTTGATGAGCTGATCACTCATTCAGAGCAGCCCTACTGGAGGGGTGTGTCTAGTTGTGTGTGATCTATAAACCTTAAGAATCAGGCAGCCTATGCCCGACTTGGGCTGTTGCACTGAAGGGGAAAAAAGTATGGGTAATTTTAATTATGTTCTACATGATTCTGACAATAGCATGTCGCATTCTGTACCATTTACTGTACGGACGTTTTCTATTGTGCCCTGTTAAAAATAATGCAAGATCGGTCCCGGTCCTTGGGCGCAAGAGGGACAGAAAAACTTTACTCAGTTACGGCACGATAGATGGAATTATTTCTACATATCTGGGCCAAGTCAGTAGGCGTTAAACTTATTTCATAGCTTCAGGATGGGGGAAAATGCTGTCCCCGAATCATATCGTTGTGTTGTTTTTAATACAGCAAATAAAATTCAAACGCACTTCCAAAAAATTTTAAGATTAATTTTATATTTTTGTTTCGTTACGCCTAAAAATGTTTTTAAAAATTTTTATTGTTTTCCTTATTTGTTTACATTTACTTTAATCTGATTCTTTTATTCATATTTAGTCTATAAGTATTACCGTGTTTGCCTCTGGATAAGTCCCTTACGAATGTGATGACGGTTACAAATATATACACCCGGACGGCTAAAAGTGCGCTGCATAGTCATAGAGTCATTAATCACAATTAGGGCTGCATTTCACAGCAGCTGGTTCAGATGTTGATGGACAGTCCTGATGCTGAATTACAAAAGAATATGTCCAATCTCGCTGAACGTCCGGAATTTTTCACGCACAATGATGCTGACGAGACTGATAATCCGGTTCCGTGATTCGAATATGAAAATATCAAGTTCTGCTAAATTTATATTACAGAAAGGCGGGGCACCGGTGCACGTCGTGGGCCAGCGGGACATTCAGAGCGTTGCGCTGTTCACAGCCTATGCATTCTTTGCGGTCATATGACCTAAACATTGGAAATTATGTTTTTTTTTTTTAGCTACAGATTGGGTATGTTCAGTGTTTGGTAGAATATTTCGATACAACAGATTTGAAGAAAATGAATTACAAAATCGCAAACAAAGAAAAATTTGCGGATGAGGCTTTGTTTTACTGGTGTATGACGCCGAGTTACTGGGTAACCAGTTCCAGACCATTCGACGCAACATAGTTGCTTCATCCTTAATGGCTGAAGTATCCAGTAACAAAAGGAAATCTAGCAACACCGTTGCAAAAAGTAAGAACTCGCAAGTAGCTGCACAAATTACATTTCTTACTAAAATTACAAGAGTCACGAAATAGTATGCAGGTGAGTGCGATATATGTACAGTAGAACCCGGTTAAAACGACATCGGTTTATACGACACCTCACCTGTACAGCCAGATATTATGTGGTACCAGTTAAGTCGTCACTGTTAACCATAACATTGTACTCCTTGGTTATAACGACACAAAATGTGCCGTACCTTTCACGACGTTATAACCGAGTTAGACTGTACATTACATGAGCATAGCAATAGAAATATTGCTTGATAAAACTTAGATGATAAAAAACTGAGAGAATGTATCGATAGCCAATTACAAGGTAGAGAGATAGGTCTATAAATGAGCAGAAAGACAGGTACTGGCGTAGATGGATAGATGGATTGTGTGATGTACATGGACGAAAGGTTGGATGAATACAGACAGATTAGATTTATACGCAGACGGACGGCGGATGGTATAGGAACATTTATAGAAGTGCATTCCTAGCGCCTTGCTTTGATATGTGGAATCACTGGACATGACGGTAATACAATACAGACGGCCTGTCTCCTCTTCCATTCAATATGTCGCATAAATGTATCTGTCCTTTATTTTTTTCTGGGATAACGTGAAATCTAAAGTGCCGTACGCTTCGTCGCAGCTGCTGTACCAGAGAAAACATCTGCCCGACCAATCATTTTCATTGTTTAAGGCAGACTGAATTTGTTATTCGCTGGACAGAAGCTGCCGTTAGGAAAAGTGTCACCAGATTCACAATATTTCAGAGGGCACATATTTTTATATTGCTTTCCGAGAGGAAAGTGGTTTTATAGGTTCCATCAGATGTGAGGAATTTCTCGACTAGCTGAGGAACTACTAGCTTATCAAGAAGGACTGTACTCTGTGTAATCAGTGACGGTAAAAAAGTCCACAAACACATAAGTGATGTCTCGCAGAAGTTTCAATTTTTTGTACGATAGGGCGTCTTCATTATATGTATGGGGCTCGATTTGAGCTTCAAATCACGTATAGTAACGTAATGTAAAGTAAAAGAGAGTAAAGTAAAGTAAAGTAAAGTAAAGTAAAGTAAAGGAATACGCCAAAAGAAATCAAAACAAAATTCTACCGAATCTCCCTTTTGGAACCCCAGTACCAAATTTCATCATAATCCACTGATTGGTTTTATAGCATAAACATGTAGGTAGACAGGCGTGATACCGTTAATGTCTGTCCAATTGCTGAAGTTAAGTTCAGCAACATAGATCTCCCTAATACGAGCCCAGCAGTTCTTCCCTGTGAGCACTATAGACTACATATGTACATCTGATGTAACATTACCTATAATTATGTTCGCCAGTACACGCAGTGTTAGATCAGGCAAAGGGCGGGGATTATCTTGTAACTGACAGGCAGATTAAGTCCCGCCTCCCGGCAATTCATGATGGCTAGCATTATTTTCATTACAGTTCAGCAGGGTGCTAAAAGAGACATACAGGCCTATTCCATCTGCTGGGCGCCTGTCATATCCAAACTAGTGGGGGGGGACGTCACCGAGAACAGGGGTGACTCATGTGCTGTTTAATGATATGGATTATTTCAAAGATTATATGCCGTAGAATAAGAAAACAGGGTGAACGTTCACTGATATAGGAAACAATACAGAAGTTAATTAGGAGCAGCAAACACATGAAATGGGAAATTTCACGAAAATGTTTACCCGTGGAAGTGAAATCAAATCAAAGCAGATCAAATCACCCTTGTTGCTTTTCAAATACATTTTTTTGGATGTGCTTGTTAACACCAGGTTTTTGCTCTGTGTCTCTGTATCCTACATACGCACGTGAAGACTCGACTAACTCAGTAGCCTCTTTTAATCATTGTTTTAATAATGCGCCTGATATCAGATACCGTGTACTTAAGAAGGCCTAAAATATTAACCAAACCTCATTCTCCTCTAAATATGTGTTTACTTCCTGGTAACTAATCCTGTTCTCTAAGTTTAGGATCGTCCAGGAGGCACCCATGTTGGCTACATTGTACCCTAAACTTCAGGTCGCTAGCGGCTCGTCCCCATAATTTGTATTACGCATGAATAAACAGAGTTCATGCGAATTAGCGAGGAGTCAAGGGACGCCATTGCTGTGGCTGCGTATGAAAACTGTGGTGCATCATCATTTCTACTGCTGGCCTGAAAGTGGGACTTCTTTACGTCACGTACGCACGTATCCGTTACATGTGCCTTGAGGATAAATTTAGTGGCAAGCAGAACGTTTTGAGATAACTGCCAGAGAAGTAGTTACCGTCTGCACAACTAGAGTCGAGAGTTTCTGTTCACAGAGCTGTCCAGATCTGCGAAAATCTAGAGGGCAGTATGGGAGTTCTTGTCGCTCCATTAATGTTCCATACTCGTATTTCACTCATATACCATCCACGCTATATCATCTTAGCAAGTGAAAGCCGGTTTAAATAAAATTTACACATTTCCCAGGGGACATGTTTACGCAGTTACCCGCCATTACCCTTCACTAGAATGTAATATAATACGACCGATAAGACCAGTGTAGTTAAGCTTAAAGAAAAAAAGAAATAAGCGATTTTTTTCTTCTTATATTATTTCTGAAATAATCAACAACTCGACTAATGAAACAACTTTCTACTAATTAAATAACTCCACAGTACACGGTAATACTGCTGTATACGTCTATTAGCTGATGCTGTGCTAATCGATTCTACTGAATATAAAGGTCTAAAACAATGGAGCAAGTAATAGTCGATGAATAGGTTATACAAAATTCAAATTCATATGTTAAAAATTGAATAAACTAAAAAAAACTTCAATATAAGCCTAGGCTTACAGCTTTTATTTTCGAGGTAGCTTTAATAATTTTATATAGATTAAAAACTCTCATAAACGGAACCTGAGTGTAAGGTAAAGCTGCCCTTAGTTCAAAAAGTTTACAGTACCAAGAATCCAGACTTAAAGTACCTGTATTAAATGGAATTTTCGTGGAACGGAAAATAATTTTGTTCGTCTGCGTTTGTAGCATCGGCAGGCTCCGCTATAATTGATTCACTTAGTAAATACGTTGTCAGCTGGTAAGAAAACAGACGACAGGTTAAGGAAACAGCATTAATTCTGAAGTGTGAAGCGGTATTACCCTTTAAAGCCCAGTGGTCTCTTTACGTAGCATCACGTTTCAATTCAAAAGCCTGCTTTCTGTACACAGGCCGTATTTATACGCTTCGTGCTATTTCCGTACACAGAATTAACCTAGCGAATCTTGTAATTGAGAGGGAATATGTTTACTGAGAAGTATGAAATGAATTTTTAATTATAATTCAGGCTCAGTTGAGTAATTAATGTTTCGAACATTTAATGTTGGAGATATTGGACAAGGCATAGTCCAACACAGAAATGTAACAGCCTTAAACTTGGTGGCGGTCAGGCTTAAGGCCGTCCAAGTGACTAGGCTGCCATCACAGCAAGAGCTAAAATAAGGCAAACTTAGTATGGAAAATATGAAGGATGCGCGGATATTTTTGGCGACGGCAATAATGCCGCTTACTTCATCGTCCTAATATGATACATGGAAATATAATTGCATAAAGAACGTGCAATTTCTCTTAAAATAACGTTTTTGTAAAATTTAAACTATCAACATATCTCTGTACGAACGTTTCTTCCGTTTTTATTCTTGATTATGATAACTGATAAACCATCGCAGCTTCGTTTTGTAAAATTTGGTAGGCAATACTTGTACATAGTAATCTATCACTAAAGACGAACACAGTACACGATACGTTACGAAAAACAAGGGTAATTTAGTCTTTACTGATGAATTACTGAAGTGCACGTTGAATGATGCATCAGTCCACGATTTATACACAATGTACGAAATATTATTCACAAAGCCAAAAATTATAGACACGGTGATGACATGAAACTTTGAGGTCGTCTTGAACGTAAAAAAATCTCTATGTATGTAAATGGGTTTTGACAAAATTAAAACAAAAAATAGTCGCCTACTTATAATAGATTTGTATGACCTAAAATTTACATAACGGGAAAGTAGGTTAATGAGGTCTGCTTGCAAAACCTTGTATGACGTTTATAATCAAAGTTAAAACGTCAGGAACAAAGTTTCCATGCAGATAGATTGTTAGACAGCAGACAGGCGGCAGATGGCGAAGCTAAAATATTTTCACTCTTTGTAGTATAAAGTCGAAGTTCCAGCTGTGTCTAAGCACAAAACTATGCAGTCTTTCAGAGATCGTCGGCTTTAGAAGAATTGTTGGTAATGAATTCCGTCACAGAGTAACGGTCTCCTGACATCATCCAATTACAACAATTTAAGAGGGAATTTCACAAAAATTATATTACATTTAAGCAAAGGGAAACTTTAGCCTCTACCGGTAATGTTATACTCGAGAAGCCGACAGACTGATGTTCATTTATGTCTGTAAATTCGTCACTTTTCGGGAAGCGGAAAGTCTCTTTTACGTAGCTTATATTGACGTGCTTCGAACATCCTACTGTTGACCTGTGTAACACGTCTGTATCTGGCATCGCTTTTTCTGTGGTGATTGTTATTCATGTGAGGTTTCAAACAGTGCCTTGCCATATAATTCACTAGGGGGGCTAACAGACAAAAAACGCTAGGATTCGTGGAAGCATAGGATTTACATTGCAATCGGCACTCGAAAGCAACCACCAAAGGGCTAATCAGTGCTTCTATCATGTCTAAAGCTGACAAAGGAAACAAATATTCAGATTCTTTCCTCAAAATTTAAAATTACTCTGATATTGGGTAAATTATTGTACTTTTTCGAAAGCATAAGGTTCATTACCTTTTCCATAAACCTAATATAACTCTATCTTGAGTTATGGAAATATATTATACAATTCCACAA
This sequence comes from Coptotermes formosanus, assembly GCA_013340265.1. Lineage (NCBI taxonomy): Eukaryota > Metazoa > Arthropoda > Insecta > Blattodea > Rhinotermitidae > Coptotermes > Coptotermes formosanus. The sequence goes on along the minus strand of BLKM01000338.1, from coordinate 481,772 downwards.
TCTTATCCTCTTTTAAAAAATACACACTACTCAAGCATGAAGCAGGAAATCTAACCATTACCACCATAATGTTTGGTATATGTAGTGGAATATGTTAATTCACTTTTAAGAGAAGCAAGACTTCTTGCAATATGTTTGCGTGTTATATCAAAAATAATTCTGAATCACTTCAAAGAAAGTCCACAATACTGTGTAACACAAAGCATAAAGTTTTGCTCACATGTTTCAGCGCCTTTTGACGAGGATTAATAAAAGTGACAATCTTATTACACGTGTAACTGCAAACTCTGTTGCATTAATTTACGTGATACTGAGATACATTGCAATTATCCACACAACGCGCTCTTTCACGGCACATCCTATGACCTCAGTGACATATTTTGAAGTTCCCCCGACTGTAAATTAAGCCGCTACTGTTAAGACCGGCGGTAAAGTTTCAATAACGTTTCGTTATATTTCAGGAAGCCGTTAGAAGTCACAACGCTGCCCATAAAATGGTAATTAAGAGAAGAATTGATCGTCTGTGCAATATTGCTGTGACAGAGGCAGGAACAAGCCATCTGCACAACCAGAGCTTAAGGGAGTATATGCAGTGCATTTCTCGTCGACTTTATCGCGTAGATCACGGCTTCTTAATCAAGTATAAGCGCTTCTGAAGGGAATAAGAGACGTGATATTGTGCTTGTTTTAATGTATGAAAGGAAACTTCTTTAATGAGGCAATTATTATTTTGTAAAATGGTAGAATGTTTGGGTGTGTGATGAATTCGTCATGCTTTGGACGAACGTGGCCGTGGCCTATTTAAGGAGTTATTTTATCTTATTCTAAAGAAGTGAGTAAATTTGCGATAAGAGCAGGAATTATTTTATCTTATTCTAAAGGAAGTGAGTAAATTTGCGATACGGGCAATCAGGAGTGCTGGTATTTTGACTGAGAATCAGTGATTGGAATTTCCGAATTCAAGTTATGAGGGCAAAATATTGAGTCTATGGATTCGTTTGAGAAGTATTAACTGAGTGTCTCTACCATCAATTGTCTCTCTGTCCGCCCGGCTACTTACTGACTTATCTGCCTGCCTACAGTAGAGGTAGGAATGGCTTGAATAGGAAATTCGCTCTAAGAAACTAAAGAAGAGAAAATGATGTGCTCTGAATAGCAATCTCCTCCGTCCTTAGGGGCATAAAAACTAAGATTGTTACCTTCAGAATTAATCACAGTACTCTATAACGATAAAGAATATAGTAGTAAATATTTATGCGCTTTATTGTTCTGAGATAACCCAGTCAATAAGAAAGTAAAATTTTCCCTGTTAATCTCATAAAGACGTATAGGAGTAGAGGTACAAATTCACTTATTCTTAATCTGGGCAGTAAGTGGAGGCGAGTGGTCAGCTTCACACCCAGGTCGGCTTACCCCCAGTAGCCCTTGGATAGGAAGCTGGATCAGCACCAAATCCGGTGCAGACGCTTTGGAATATAAAAAAAACTCGTTGCTCTTCACAGAATTCGGAACACAGTTTCTGTAACTTAGTCACGATACCGACTGAAGTACTGCGGCTGTGCAGTGACTAACTGCGGGTTGGACTGTGGGATTAATTCCCTACAAGAGCACAACTTTCTCTCTCCTCTTCCAGCTAGGGTCCGGGCTCACTCAACCTCTCAACGAGTGAGTATTGGAGCGTGTGGGTGACAATTCACCTGCATCTAGTGCCTAGGCTAACAATGCATTCAGTTTAAACGCCACTCTCTCGTACATCTATAGAGTATAGAGCTTAGTTCATTAATATGAACATTTAAAAGTTTCCTTTAGTGCTGGATTTTATTTGTTGGAATTTGCCAGGCATAACCACAAAGTCCCATACCGTAGCCAAGTTCGTGAATTCTGACACACTGAAAAAAGCTTCGTGTATAATTTTATCCGTATTTATATGACATTTCACGTACTTGGCTCAAGATTTAACATTATGACATGGTAGATTTAGCCTTTATATTTCTCTCCACGGTCAATTTGCTACTTCACATTCCATATAAGTAACAGCGTAAGCAAAACCTGCAGATTTTATAAGATATGTCACTGAGCTCGCTGTCTTTATATTGAACTTGCCACGTGCGCATTATATGACGAGCCATAAAAATAATCACCCTATACTCCACCGACAAACGGCAGCCATATAAACCAAACCCATCTGTGACGTCACCCACAAGCCAAGCTCTACCGCAAATATTGAAACCTGGCAAACACGGCAACAACAATCATCATAACAATCGGAGTGCGAAACCCGGTAACTTTGGCAACAATAGTAGTCATGGAAAGTTGGGCGTGGCTCTCTCTCTCTCTCTCTCTCACACACACACACACGCACACACACGCGCGCGCACACACACACACACACACACACACACACACACACACACACACACACACAAGGGCATTATATAAAATATATTCTGTCTCTTTCATTCAAGAACTGGACACCGCTGACATTTCACAACGGGAGTGTTCTGTCACTTAGTTGCGAAGATATTTATGGAGCCAAACATGTATACACACATAAAAATACGAACACGAATATGCGGATCCCATAAGCACGTCATCATTCCCTACAAGTATGGGAGTTAGACTATAAATAAACTTCAAATGGCTTTATAACCAACTGTATGAAAGGAATAGTGTAGGACTCAAATGCGTTTGGAGTGGGACATGCCACTGTAAGAAGGTGTAAACTTCACACACTGAGGAACCCAGGAAACGCAAAAAGCGACAGGAAGCGACAGTTTTTCTACTTTCAAGCCCAGAGAAATTTTATGTCGCTGACGCATCTATTTTGTATTCCATATACATGAGGAAAGGCATGCTTTCATATTCACAGCAGGAAAAGTCACCAGCAGTCTCTTGTTTGTTTTGTTTGTCGCTGATTTAACCACTCTGTCAGTAGATCAGAATCTACAGTGTCGAATTTATTGATACGTGCAACTAGTGAACAAGAAATTGACAAATAAACCCTCTGTGGAAGGAAGCTCTCATGGTCTAATTTTGGTTTTTAAGTGTGCTATTTGAAAAATTTGTCAAGTGCTATTAACCTTTTAAAGCCTGGCGGTAACATAAGACCAGGTTTAACATTAAAAAATTCTACGTGGTGTCCACATTGCGTTTATGTGTTTTGTACGGATCTCAGAACAGACAGCAGCTTTTGCCTTATAAAACATTAAGAGACTGGTTTTTATAACCGAAGTGGAGAGTGTTTACAGCGCGGTACGTACTGAGTCCTTATATAAAACAAATACGCTTTGTCTTTAAAGGGTTAATTAACATGGAGCTTTTGTGGAACGACACTGACAGAGTTAAACCTAAGTACTCGGAGGAAAACCTGTCCTAGCGCCGCTTTTTCCGTCACAAGTCCCATAAGGAATGGCCTGGTATCTAGCTCGAGCATCGCCGTGACAGGCCGGTGACTAACACGCTAAACTGTGGCACGGAGTTGTTTGTGGTGTTACTCGAGTACACGTGTGCAGCGACAAAGGAAAAGTACGGAAAAATTCAGTCAGATGAGTGCATCTCCGTGCTGAGGTTTGAAAATGAGATCGTCAAATATCAAGCAGACGGGCCACCGCGACGGTCGATCCGGCTGTCTTGTATGTACTGTGTGTATATAGATATGTACGCACGCATGTATATACATAACTATGTATGTATGTATGTATATAGATATGTATGTACATAAATAGCTATATATATATATGTGTATGTATGTATGTATGTATGTATGTATGTATGTATCTAGATATGTACGTATTATGTATGCATATAAATATGTGTGTGTATGTAAATGTGTGTGTATGTACGTATGTATGTATGTATGTATGTATGTACGTATGTATGTATGTATGTATGTATGTATAAACATTAATTGGCTTTGTCAACAACATAATTCACAGATTTATTTAGTACAGAATCTGTACTAATGATCAGACCTGACGCAAAAACACTGCCATACATAAACATGGTTACCGATCGGGGTTACAAGGCAGCAAAGAACACAACGGGAAAGTCCCTGTACCGGGGTGCGAAATGGAACCTCCCATAGACATTACTTCTCCCATGCAGATACACAGAGTCTTCATGTCACCCGTGCGTATTTAAAATTGATGGAGTCGAGACAACATCGAACGGTCGTCCTTTTAGTGTAATCCAACCAGTCAACATACCAAATACAAGAGCCCGTAGCCGCAGCACACTCACTAGAGTGCCTATCAGCTCGCTCAAGTTACGACGTACGCCAGGACCAGTAGTGTACATCAAGCTAAGCTCACCTAAAGTGAACATTAACTAACGGAAGATGGCCTGAGAGATTTGTGCATAAATGAAGGTAGCTAATACTGTTTAAAATACAAAGGATGTTATGACGATGAGTCATATATTACAGTCGCCTTCTTATACTTCTTTTCCCCTTGCGTGATAACACGTTAGGTGACTATTTATCACCCATAATTTACATTCCACAAAAGACCATATGAACTGTGTCCATAGTGTATTGTTTAAATGAGTATCCTCGAACCAGACGCCACGATAATCGCAAGAATCAACACGACAATAGCAGACCATCTCTACTTGAAATACGTACAATTTAAAAACGCGTTATCTCTATCCATTACTCACCTTAATATTCATTTTCTGTACATACATGCAGTAGCAGTCTTTAACAAATATAATTAAAAGTCTACAGGCTAATATGAATTCTTTTTCCGTATTTAGTTAAATGAATATTTAATATGAACATTCAATATAAATTTCTAATTAATATCCTCCACCTGGCAGTCATTACTGTTCACACATATGTGGCCAGTAGGCGTCTTATTATTAAGCGTTTGTACGCATACTCATGTAAAATATGCAGATGAATTTTGGCTACTGGCTAAGGAAGAAACTGTACTGCAGGGCACGATTGATAGTTTCGTTCCGCAGTCCTTCCTTCCTCTACCTACTCACAGTAGGTGTCGAGGTTGTTTATTTTCTCTTGATCACACTCAGGCACACATCACAGTCGGTATGACTCCTCTGGAAGGGGGATCAGCCCGTCGCAGAGACCTCTACCTGACAAAACAAACACTCACAAGAGACGAACATCCATGCCCCCGGTGGGGTTCGAAACCACGATCCCAGCAAGCGCTCGGCCGCAGACCGCGCGGCCACTGGGATCGGCCACGATTGATACACTAATTGAAATTGGAAGATGTTACGGAATGTGTCTCTTGTTGTCTCCAGTGTAAAGATGTTGTCAGTTGCCCTCCTGTTCTTCACGAACCCTGCCTGGAATCTGTTTAACCCTTTAAAGACGAAGCGTATCTGTTTTATATAAGGACTCAGTGCGTACCGCGCTGTAAACACTCTCCACTTCGGTTATAAAAACCAATCTCTTAATGTTTTATAAGGCAAAAGTCGCTGTTTGTTCTGAGATCCGTACAAAACACATAAACGCAATGTGGGCACCACGTAGAATTTTTTAATGTTAAACCTGGTGGTATGTAAAGTTACCGCTAGGCTTTAGAAGGTTAACACTCTGTTGTGTGCCAGCCACTCACGCAGCCTACCGGCCATAATACTGGAACACAGTTTACTCAGTAACTGCAGTAGGGCGATTCCTCTGTAATTACCCGGGTTGTTTTTCCTTCCCTTGCTTTTGTAGATAGAGCACAGTATTGCTCTCTGCGTTACGGAATGTAAATGAATGTGAAAAAATTAAGGGGATGAGAATCTCAGGAAGGTGCACGTTACGGAGTATGGCCACATGAGTGGCCGAAACTTGTAGGAGGTATTACTACCTTTATCCTATATGTTCATAACCTTGTGTGCGTTTTTTGGTTTAAGTCAACATATCTAACTGTTCGATGCAAGGTTATGGATCATTTAAAATTCCTCAGTATTAGATTTCGTCAAAAAAGGCGTACAAATTTTCTCGAATTCTTTCGTGCATACAGACGGACTGACAAGCGGAGTAATTTTAATACATTTTAAGCAGGGTATATAACATGCCTAAAAACTACGGTGCAAGAAATCAGACGATAGTGGGGGACACTTATAAATGTTAAATAAATGTGATAATAATGTCCATTAGCTGTTATCTCATGGGCCTCCTATTGTAAAATAATTTTTAATAAGGCTGTAGGAAGCAGTGCAGAAGGAACGGTTATTGTAGGCGTTTTTTACGGTGTACTACTAGGTAAGTGATCTGGAAGAATATAAAAAGTCACTAAACCTTCTCAGGTAGACGGTGTTCCGGGCGAGATTCGAACCCGATACCTCCCTAACAGAAACCAGAGATGATGTTTTCTGATGTAGGGCACTGATCTGTCTACACATCTCTGACAGAAATGATACATTCATAGCCCACTGGAGAATTTATACATGTTCTCTCGGTGTGTCCCTTTACAGCCACATAAACCGCTCTTACGTCAGGGAGGACAAGGACAGAATAATTGCACAAAACGTCACGTCTGTCCGGGTAATTATAATCTCATATGGAAGATGAAGGAACGATGTTACCATTACTAACGCTACTGCTTCCATCTCGTACTGGCCAATGTAAAAGTTTTAACAGTTGAATTATTATGCGTGTACACGCAATTAATTTATATTATACTTTGTTAAGATGGTGGAAAACATTCATTTAAATTATAGTGTCAGCATTTTTTTCCCTCTCTCGTTATGTTAAGTTTCCTCTACATTTTCACCGTTTATTATATTATATTATTCTCTATTCGTACCTTTTCTAATTAACTCATTCCCATTTTATACTCTTTGTACAAATAAGAAAATTTTGGCTTTCTCTTCCTTGTTGGAATGAGTAAAGATTAAATTATAAATAGACCCGTTATTTTTACACGTGTTACAGTATTTCTGACTGTTGCCGAAAGATTAAAGGTTGTAAGTGACATGCGTTGTGGCTCTGTGTTGTAGACACGTGTACAAACTATGTGTGAAATATTATTTTGAATGTGCCACAGTATCAATATAAGGACTGTACGGCTGTCCCTCTTTTCCGGCGCCATATTATCCGTTATTAACTATGTCAAATTCTGTCATGTCTACTGACAGTCCTAATGCCAGTATTATTGCCACAGCACGATAATGTAGGGGATATAATGATCAGAATAGAGGCAGGGCAATCGAGGAATAGAGGTTTGATTCCAGACACAGGTAAGAAGCATTTCTCTTCATCATAGGTTCCAGACCAAACACGTGGCCTGCCCAGGCTCCTACTCAGTGAGTACAGGGCTCTCTTTCCCCGGTAAAAACGGACAGGGCGTGAAGCTAACCACTTACCTGCGTCTAGTGTCGGGGTTAAGAATGAGTAAACCGTGCTTGCAATAAAACAGGGGACTTCATGGCGTGCACCGGGACACATTTACTTCCGAAATTTAATATTTAGACACGGAAATTATTTTAATTTTTTCCGTCTCCACGACTTTTATTAACTTCGTTGCCAGGTCTTGTAAATTTACAAATTTAAACTGCTAAACTGCCATCTTCAGGCCACACTATTTTACAAAAACTTGAAACTGAATTGTAGTTACATGAGTCAGTGTCATGGGATTCAAATATCAATCTTACAGTCATGGATACATATTAATATATTGTTAAAATTCAATGGTTCAAAAAGGTGAAAAAGATAAAACTTTGGTAACACGTCCCAGAAATATATCTTCGTAATTTGCAGCGACGCGTGTTATATGGAAGAAAGAGCCATGTACTTGGAGAAAATTAAAATACTGTTCCTCCTGAGATATAAAAACAACAGTATGTGTAACATTAAGTTAATATTTGGGCTGTAGATGACGTTCATTAGCAGTTGCAGTGGTTCAGATTTCGCAGACTTGAAAGTAATTTGTCTGGTTCAGGAATCTGTCCAGTTAGGAATTCTGTAGAGGAAAAGTTTAGGTTTGGATGTCCACAGCAGGAAATTCCTTACTGTTTCCGTTTGGAAATATTACGCTTTGTCACGTGGCAATCCGTTCCCGACGTTTCAGAGGAACGTAGTTCTTTTATTTTCTAGGGCATAGTGTTCTGAGAAGAAACATTTTTTTTTTTGCTGAGTTAGTAACTGCCTGAAACCGAGGGTGTTACTTTGTTTAAAGGTTTCAGATCATGCAGCCTCAAAGAGCAGGATGGTTATGAGCGCTAAACTGGAAAGAACATTGAATGTAAACAAGCATTTATATACACGGAGCTCAGTCAGGTTTGATCTCAGGGCAGAGATAAGTAATCGGTCCAGCCGAATCAGATATGGATGTGATAACGCTGCACTGTAACGTTAGGTAATTACTGAAAAAGTGTTCTATAAGCTGCAGGTGGTTGTTTGATTAGTTTGTAAGCATGAGGAGATCGAGGGTTTGTATAACGAGCGATTCGCATACGTGGCGTAAATTGAACGCTGTAATGTGGGTCGAAATTGCAGCCGGTAAGAAGACAGGACTGTAAGTTAAGTAACGTCTGAAAGTATACCTGAGGGAAATGTGAGAAGACCTAACCATGTAGGCGACGGCGCAGAAAATACGAGCATTTTCCCTACATTACACTTATATATTGAACTGTACAGTGCTGTCAATGTTACTGTCGAGCGCTTCTTTTGAAACGGAAACAAAGCTCCTTCTGAACACATGTTAGCACCAATTTTGCTATAATTTACCATGCTGTTGTGTTTTAATTTAATCACATACAAATTTAATATGTTCCATGTCCGTGCACTGTATTATACAAAAACATTAAACACCAATAAATGTACAAAGAGTTTTTTCGTCAATTATAACACACTCCTACATGTTTCGACCCTGCTGGCTCATCTTCAGGGAGAAACTATCCGTTGTCGTTACACTAGGTCGCACTATACAGTTGATCGAGAATGTGCTGTTGACTGTGCACTGCGCCGCAGTGCACAGTGCAACCTAGTGTGACGACAACGGAAAGTTTCTCCCTGAAGATGACCCAGCAGGGTTGAAACATGTAGGAGTGTGTTATAATTGACGAAGAAACTCTTTGTGCATTTGTTGGTGTTTAATGTTTTTGTAATCACATACAAGTTACATATTGAGCCTAGAAAGCATATTTTAAAATGTTACACTCAAAAGAGAACCGGATGTTTACTCATATTCTGACATTGTAGAAGCCAGATAATGAAAAACTGTATGAAATCAATAAAATGTGTTCTTCAGTTTATTTGTTCTTTGTAAAAGCATCATAAAAACTTGTTATGCTTAGATTGCCTCTGTTTATCCTTCCGCACGTCCCACCTACGGAACCGCCACAAGAATATCACCATTATGCAGAAAGCTTTGGTGGAATAATTTAATTTTGGTTAATTCCCTTTCAATATAAAACCTTCTTTACATGGACACAATATAATTTAATTTACTGTATTCTTTAGAAGTAAGAGTCTTATAAAGTTATTGTAAATCGCATCATGTTTGTCTTCATTATAACCGACATTTTTACAAAAAAAAAATTGTATACGTCATGTTTTATTGAACATAAACTCAATTACCATGTAACTGGCCGATCCCAGTGGCCGTGCGGTCTAAGGCGTAGGTCTGCAGCGGAGCGCTTGCTGGGATTGTGGGTTCCAATCTCACCGGGGGCATGGATGTTTGTCCCTTATGAGTGTTTGTGTGTTGTCAGGTAGAGGTCTCTGCTACGGGATGATCCCTTGGCCAGAGGATTCCTATCGAATGTGGTGTGTGTCTGAGTGTGATCAAGTGAAAAGAAACAACCTCGACACCTGCTGTGAGTAGGTAGAAGAGGCAAGGACTAGGAAACGAAACCACGCAACTGAATGTAATGTAATAAGCATGCTGTTCGTTTTGTTAACAGTATTACTTTGTTTCTGCAGTAAATTCTTTGTAAATAGATAAATATTTTCTCATCATTATGAGTGTATATATTTTATGTCCTAGAGATCAACGTGTTTTTAAAAAGTTTATTGCATAATACATTTAACAAAATACAAGAAAACACAAGACAGTCGGTGCAAAAATCTGGTGCCCAGTTGTTAGCCTACTTCTTGCATCAACGACGAAACTAAGTTTATAATAACAACATGCTCTCTTTGTGTGTGTCCCTTTAAGTATTGGACAAATGGACCGACCTTTATGAAATTTAACACTGGAATCGGTCACAATATTAATTTTATTCTAATCGGCAAAAATAACAGGCAGAACGCACGAATTTGGGAGGTGGGAGGGACAAGGCACGCCATTGGTTACTGTATGTCCTATTAATACTCTTTAACTGCTTGCTGCTCTAGTTGCTGAATAGAATTAAGTCTGTTATTATAGAGAGTGTATATTATCGTTTTCAATCGGTGCATCGATAATAGCAAAAAATGTACATTATGTGGACAGGGCGAGCCTCTGTGTAGCATAAAAGCAGGCTTTGTGACTTTTACCAGGAATTCGTTGTTATAAAATTGTAACACACAACTGAAACATGATGACTTGTGTAGAGATCTGTCAAATCATCGCTTACCTGCGATTAAATATGTACGATATTTTACACTAGATTCTTGTAATTTTCCTTAAAAAGTGTGTAATATTTTGTAAATAAAATTTGCTTTTTTTGCTTTTGTAACTTACTGAACCGCCACAACCTTCAAAAGCTTATTTTCTTATGCAAAGGAAAATCTTCATGACTGGTCAATTCGTCAACAACGTAAATTACTAGAATATAAAATTCTTATACCTACAAAACAGCGCATAAAACAAGTTATCATTTTATGCAGCGTAGTTCTTACATTCTAATGCGCTTTCAGTACGTCAGGCAACACAGCCTGTACTAGGAAATTATAATTGGAAAGGATTTGGAAGGAAACAGTTGTGGTATAATTCAGGTACTGCCCTATAGTTTGGGAGGAAAGAGTTATTGTCTAATTCAGGTACTGCCCGATAGTTTGGAAGGAAACAGTTGTGGTGTAATTCAGGTACTGCCCTATAGTTTGGAAGGAAAGAGTTATTGTCTAATTCAGGTACTGCCCCGATAGTTTGGAAGGAAAGAGTTGTGGTATAATTCAGGTACTGCCCTATAGTTCGGGAGGAAAGAGTTATTGTCTAATTCATGTACTGCCCGATAGTTTGGCAGGAAACAGTTGTGGTATAATTCAGGTACTGCACTATAGTTTGGGAGGAAATAGTTATTGTCTAATTCATGTACTGCCCCGATAGTTTGGAAGGAAACAGTTGTGGTATAAGTCAGGTACTGCCCTATAATTTGGGAGGAAAGAGTTATTGTCTAATTCAGGTACTGCCCGATAGTTTGGGAGGAAAGAGCCGTTGTCTAATACAGGTCCTGCCCTATAGTCTGGAAGGAAGCAGTCGTGGTCAAATTCAGGTACTGCTCTGTAGTCTGGAAGGGCGCAGTTGTGGTCTAACTCAGGTGCTATCCTGTACTTTGGAAGGCAGCAGTTGTGGTCTAATTCACGTATTGCTCTAGAGTTTGGAAGAAAGCAGCGGTGGTCTAATTCAGGTATGATGCTGGCAAATTGCTGGGTCGACGGAGGGATAACACGGAAAATCTCAGTGAAAGGAACCCGTATTCTAACAGATATTTGAACCGGAAACACCCTGAATACAAGCATCATATTACTGATACGTCAACCTGCTTGTTATTTCCAACTTTCATTTAATTTTTCTAGAAATATATTGATTCCTTCTCCACTCACATGCACTGTTTCACTTTTAGAGGGTGGATATTGGCGGATGAAATTGGATGATGTACGAATAATGAATGACACACTAAAACAGTTGTAAGGCGTGGCTGTCATAAAAATACTGTGCCAGCATTCGGAGTGCATAATTTGAGGAAAATGATACCAGTAACAATAACAAGGGGTACAAGGTCAAGATACGAAGCAGGTACGTTCCAAATAAAAGCCCAGCATTTCCACTACACATCAACAGCAGCAGGAACTATGAAAATGCAGGAATGCAGTAACTCGAACATCCCAACTATTTCTGACAAAAGAAAACTCATATGTAGCTAAATTCACTGAACACTAAGAACAACAGAAAAACAAACTTGGAAACCTCTTGCAGCGATACGTACAAGTACCCTTTCGTCCTAACAATACGTTCTTACCATGTACATGGGGACATGGAGGGAGTATTTAGTGTTGGAATTCGTATACAATCAATGCAGAGCCCTCGTTTAAGCCATGATACATATCGTCCCAAGGGGAATCAAAGAATGATCGATCCGTCACCGTCTTTTCAATAGCATGCTATAGAAAATCCTCTTACCGCAAGTAGATCAGCTCGCTGTACTGTAAAATCGCGCGCAGAAATATTTCATAAGCCCATATATGAAGGCAGCTGAATCTGACAGAATGCAGGAGTACGTCAGGCTAGCGAGGAGCTTTTATTTTCTGGTCTCAGTTGTAATTTTCTAAAATTTTCCTCTTCTCTTTATTTCATATTCGGTTGTATAATATGCTGTAACGTCACTCAAAGAACACATTAAAGTAAAAGTGCAATGGGTGTGTCACACACATGTTAATATTCAATCAGTAAATTTTATTTACCAAAATATAAAATATTTCGGTAACGTATTATACAAGCTTCTACTTTAAAATTTTATTCAGAACTGATTTCAACCTGTATCAGCAAACTGGAACAAAGTCGTCCTTTATCCATACATGAATTTACCCGAATTTTATTAGCGACTCGATATAAAAACGTTATTGCAGAACTCGTAAACCATATTGCCCTATCGTATTATTTTATATTTCTGCAAATATATTATTATTATTATTATTATGAAAACCTTATTACGTGCGGATTGTATATATGTAAATTTGTTGATTAACACCTCAAAGTTTTGCATTGACGTCATCTCTGTAACTATTAATGCATGGCCAAGAATTCACATAAACTTCGTGGGTATGTTTATGTCCTACATCTTGCTAAATTTCACAAACTTAGTTCCAGTGTTTCATTAGTTATCAAGCCGAAAGCTACAGAAAATATTACCACTCTCACCATGTTCTTATTTTGCATTCTGAAGAATTATTACCATAAGGAATACTGGATGTTTTTCAAATATCTAATACCACACATCATTTTGAAAACCAAAGGTACTAGGATTCTGAATTTTGTTCATAGTCTACTATTCCAAAAATGACAAACATTTCGAAAGTTGGATCTTTTTCCATTTTCAGGTGAAAGGATGGGGATGTACTCTCTGAAATAAGTTCAGTAGAAAATGACATTATTAGTAACTGGACCAGATATACTACATAAAAAACTTACATGTGTGAAAACGAAAGTTTCGTATTGAGTAATTGCTATGTTATTTAAATTGCTACATTTATGTAGAGTCAAATGACACAGAAATACTAGACAAATGCAACATATTAGTACAATTGGATTAAGCACACTCTGGTCCGTCTGATGTTCTCTCCAAACCGTTTGAACGCAGAAACCGAGCAAAAGTACAAATATCTCATTAAGGTTATGCCGACTGAAATTCGAACCGTGTCACTCTTGGGTGCAAATCTAGGGACCTGCCACTCTGATAGCTGCTAGGATTTGATTCTTTAAATGTCTGCAATTCTTCAAACCTAAAGACTGAATAGTATTGGCTTTTAACCTTTTAAAGCCTAGCGGTAACTTTACATACCACCAGGTTTAACATTAAAAAATTCTACGTGGTGCCCACATTGCGTTTATGTGTTTTGTACGGATCTCAGAACAAACAGCAACTTTTGCCTTATAAAACATTAAGAGACTGGTTTTTATAACCGAAGTTGAGAGTGTTTACAGCGCGGTACGCACTGAGTCCTTATATAAAACAGATACGCTTCGTCTTTAAAGGGTTAAAGAATGATATTGCTGCACGAAGTAAATTGCTACCAGATTGCTTGAAGTAATAAAAGTGCCGAAATGCGAAGGTCGGTCTCAATTGCCCTTCCGACACGCTTTCTATTATGCACACAGACTTTATTCCCGGACTTGGAATTTATCAGACTCTTCCGGTACGAGGTAACATTTGAGAACGATGTGACGTCATGACGCGACACACGACCCCATAACGTGACGTCGTCAAGGCGACGCACCCCACTGGAGAAATGCACAGTATGAAACGTATCTCTCGATCTTCATCAACCAACCTCACATCTTTAAAATAAACTCCAACACTCTGAAAAAATCGGGTTGTCCTTTGTGATATGATATTTATTTGGGTTCGTGTAAAAAAAGGAACGTGGTGCTTCGACGCCTGTGCAACTGTGGCGGCAGCTGCACGGTGACACGCCTGTGTACTACGACGTGCCTTATCTGATTTGCGTGCTGTCAGTTTCTGCAGCAATAAACTAGTAGACATAATGAATGCCTTTAACGCATGACACACCTTGTATTATCAAGACACCTCCAGCCATAATAGCTAGTGTGTTGTAATGGAAAAGGGCTGCGCACGGGGGTAAATAAGCTGATCCGATCAACGATGTTAGCTCTGTAATTTTTTAGCTAAACAAAGCAGAAGAAAAAAGGAAAACATATTACCGGCGCCAGAAATTTCCGTACAATTAGTAGATAATTAATTTATTCGTACTACTACTACCACTACTACTACTACTACTACCACCACCACCACCACAACGTATGTGCTGGACAGCTGGAGTTTAATTCCTGGCGGGTGCAAGGGGCTTTAGGTTCGCCGCTCTATCCTAACAGGTTCTTGATCCTACCGAGCCTCCTAACCAATGCGACTTGCATTTGAAGCTGAATATTCATATCCATATAGTTCAAAGATTAATAACTGGCAAAGCCAGGGCTGCGCAAATCCCTGGAGCCAGGTGGTCACGCAGACTAGATTGTGTGCGGTGGCGCCTAACATTTGTGAGTCCTGAGTACGGAACTTGCTTCATATCACCCTTCTGGCGACTAGGATTTTTAAGTGGTTCCAAGATTTTGGACAATTTGGACACTCCTGGCGTAGAGCTATACTCCCATGCTCCATCTGTCTATATAACATGGTGTTCATATACGGACAAGGCAAACTTTCTTACCTGCCTCGAAAACGCGCCAGAAGTGCAAGTAGAAGAGAGCACCTTGACAAATCAGAAGCCTTTCCTGGACAGATATTCAGTAGATTTATGCAACACAGAGTGCATAATGTTTCAGTTGTTTATTGCCTTACTAATACACTTAGTGCAGAACAAGGGGCGAGAAAGAAAGGGGTGGTATATTTATCTTCCTTTATTACCACCGGCTTAGGGAAGAGAAGTTCGCAATCTCTCAGGGCTCGGGGATCCACTCAGCAAAATAATGACCGCCTAATGGAAAACAACCCCGAAGTTTCATGGGTCGTAACGTAACCTTCACAATCTGCATATCCTCAGACCCGCACTAGCCTCTACACTAGAGTCGGCTCGACAACATTCAGAGCAAAAGTGACACACTTGCGCCTGCCATGCATATAGGATTTTTTTTTAAAGCTACGCGATAATATAAAATTTTCATTAAAGCATCTTTCTTCCCCATAACATCCAGGCTGGCCCTGAGGCCTAGTTATTCAATGGGTACAGCAGTTGTTTCCCCGGACGTAAAATATTAAAAGGCGTGAAGCTGACCACTGTCCTTCATCTACTACAGAGCTGAAGAAGTTGCGAAGATATAGCTGTACTCCCCTACGCGCCGTAATGCTGTGCAATGGAACAAAGTTACCTTCACTTCACCTCTGCCCGTCACCGAATAAATAATGACTGTTTCACTGGAGGGTTTATGCACTATTTTAATCACACACACATAACATAAAGTCACAATAGTCGCTTCATATCAGCCGGCATGTCAGCGTCTGCATGCGATACACAAATCGCTCAACGGTTTTCAATTAAATTTTCAATTAACTGCTTCGGTAAAATTTGATGCGCTAATTTGTTCTGGTATACGTATAACGTTAAGTGTGTATTAAGATTAAACATAATTTAAAGATTGTGTGGTGATAGGTGTCTGGACTCTATCCATCGTCTGGACAATAATATTAAAATATTATTGTCCAGACAATAATATTAAAATATTATTGTCCAGACGATGGATAGAGTCCAGAAACCTATCACCACACAGTGTTACACACCATCGTCAAAACCTTTTAGAATTTATAATTTAAAGAAATATATTTATTCTTGGAAAGTATACTTCTGAATAAATGACAGAGGAAAATAAGTAACTTACATAAGGGAATGGCAGAAGGAAATTTCGACTTTGTAGAGCCGCATGCAGCGCTGTCTAAAATATAATAATTACTATTAACGTAGTATACATTTATTATACTTCACAAATATTTCCAAGTGTTAGGTCATGTGACCTGATACGATTTCACATCTTCTCTTCATTGACCTTCCAAAACATCCCTTCCGCCAAGGAGTGTATTCTGCTATCTCTTTGAGCAGTGTTGCTCTTTACATACCTTTCATATTTTGTTTACAATTAGTTTAAAATTTTGTATCTAGGTGACGTTTGATGATCAATGGAGCGTCGTAAATCTAAAAATTCTTCATTTCCTTCATGACACGGTACCTTTAGTTGCAATAAAAAGTGTCAGTGACAGATACATATTTAAAAGGGACGCAAATGTAAACTCACAAACCGCAGCATACATTTTTATTAAAGTTGCATAAAACGTTGAAAACAGCTTCCGTTAAACCAGTAAGCGAATGCCAAAACTAATCCATCTTTTGTAAATCAACTTCGTTTTTCCGACTGCACCTGTCGTCGCACGAGGTAACCGTCAGCTACATTGTTAGTCCTGAAAATTCAGCAAAAAAAAATTCTAAAATAAAGCGTGTTACCTTTCACACCAAGCATGTCAATTGTGTGTTGTATGTAAGCATTTCATGAAGCTACTGAATTTTACGTGCTGTTCTACCTACACGTGACAGATTTTCACACTGCACTTGAAACAGCCTGCAATATTTCGTTTAGGCTATCTGCTTAAAGTAGAAGGTGAAGAAGTTGCCGATGACTCGCGGCGCTCCGTCACTCTCCGTGCAATAATAACCGTAGGATTTCATTGCGTGGGAAGTTGTTCATTTTCCCCCCAGGGTATATCTTATTTCCCCGCCAAAATATTACTCGTGTACATAAATCTATAATTGCATTTCCTCCTTTCTGAGCGCGTATTTTTCCTGTCTCACTCCAACTGAAGAGCACAGACTGTAGTTATTTCACGTCAAGAACTGTGTAAGATATTTAGCTGTAACAGAGAAATTGATAAAATTATCGAGAGTGGGAAAGCTTTACTATACCGAATTTTTGTCTAGTACATAATGTACCATGCATTGGAAACAAGGGCCTAAGACGATGAGAGTTTAGAAAACTGCATGGGGTGAGACTATAGAAACATAGAAGAGGAAGCAGTGATTAACGTGTCCTTGTTACCTCTCACCTGAACTCCATGCGAGTAATATTTCAGGACAGATCGCTACAACCAATCCCTTTACAACAGAGTTAAAGGGGATGTATCGCTTTAGGTAATGTTAGTGGACAAATTGTGGTAGGCCTGTTGCGTTCTAAAAGGTTTCCTGATAATGTGTTTCGCCAAAGATTGTGAGAGGACAACAAAGGAGCGTATGAATACTCTGTATAAATATCAGACACGTTGATAACTTGAGTTTATAAAAATCTACGGTACTAATTTAATTTGCGGATTATCATAAAAAGACGTCTTTATGAAGGACAAAGCAATTAAACTTTTATAACATGATTACTGCCATGAGGTAAAAGCACCCTTTTACTTTAAAAAAAAAAGTTTGCAGTACTGAAGAATATGGCTAATGCAAAACCGTGGAAACCTTTCCTCGTTTTCACTTATTGTGGATTTATTGTGTAAAGCAACATGGCGATGATGATTGCTGCACTTCAGTAAAGAGGAATGGCGATCCGTGATTCAGTTCTTGTTGTCAAAATGTGCAAAACCTAGCGAAAATTTGAAAAAAAAAACAGTTGATAATGGTATTACAATTCCCCTAGGTTTAGAGTTTAGCCAAAACATATCAAGTGCTCAACCACTTCCAGGTACGTACGAGCAAAACAGATATACAACATTTGAGTTGGTCGAAACCTTCCCCATATACATTCGATTACGGCAGAACTGTACTGGAAAATTATTGTGCATACGCTTGAATGATTACATGACATCGTGAGTGGTTGGCACTACTGCTTCGTGTTTGTGAGTTCCATGTATCAAATCTCAAAAAGTACTGAATCACTGCGTTGTTTTCCTCATTCCCTCCGAAAAAGGAAGGGGTAGTACTTGAAATTGGGCCATAAGCTCTTCCATCCATATGCTTTCGAATTCATTATTCACTAATTACCCTTATACTTCATAGCTCGAGACACGCGGACAGCGTCTGAAATGTGTCACATATACACACATTTCAGGGCCTATATATTCGTACTTCTTCCGGCAAAATGCAACAAAGCGATCTGAAAATTATACATGCTTCTTCATCGTGCTATAAGAGGAGATGAAAATCTTCCATTCTTTGAAAGTGAAAATTATGTAAATGTGAAATAAAACAGACTTTAGCAACAGTTTAAGGAATCAAAAAAAGGCAGGCTACTGAAAAATTTAGAAAAAGAAACAAATTTTAGAAACACACTGGAACGTGAGGTTTATGATTTTTCATATGTGTGGATCTGAATTACTGATATTAATGAAATAGCAAAAAACGAAAGAAGAAAATAGACATTAAAAATTGGGAATTACAGATGTCAGCAGAGAAACAACAAATTTTATCACAAGAAATGGTTGTTCTGTTTTGAAAATCTGCCTAATAAGAACCATTGATTTGGTTATGACAGTAAAACTAACGAATCGCAGGGAGGTTAAAAACATACAGGTATGACAAGAACAGTTCTAATTGTGGTAACTGGCACAAAAGCTTAAACCGTGATGCTCGGGGGGGGGGGGGGAATTTGGGCTTCGTATGTCTGCATGTTTTACTTTTACACATTTATAGCAAAAGACAAAAAATATGAAAAATATGGGAAATTTTGAGTGTCCTTTATATTTAGAATCTGAACAATGATAGAGTCTTATGGAGCCAGATAGAGTACGACAGAACATACTGTAGCCCGTCAATAAGGAAGTGTTATCCTTGTTCTAGGAATGTTTGATTTTGCTACGTAGAGGCGAGTTGTTCATCCAATGCTTAATATAAAATTTAATTTGTAAATACAGTTTAAAGAGACACGCTACAAAAATTAATACAAATCAACTAATTCGTCACTAGTGAAGAAGACGCTAAACACCGGCAAAGAATCTTGTGTCCGAGAGAAATTTCGTTTTAACAGCGTTCAACAGGTGCAGGCCCAAACAGTTGCACGAGTACAGTTCCGAGAATGGTGTGGAGGCTGTCGTCTGTTCACAGCCTCGCAAGGAGGCGCGATTCGCAGTAATAAGTGCTCCTAGTCTTTGCAATATTTATGCGTGCATGAATGTGTTCAATGAGATAAATTCTTGGTGCTAAGATTGGAGTCACCTCTATTATATTATTTAAATTAATATGTGTAGTACTTTCAGAAAAAATTTACATGAACGTGTAAGGGCAAATGTATTCTCTGCTTTGCAGAAATAAAAGACAGATTCTGATAAACGCAATATATTCAGTTCCCACTAAATTAATTACCCGCCATAATGCTAAAAATTTCATTCGTGTTCAGAGGGAGTTGAAGTGGAAAATGTTCTGTAATTCATCTGTGTTGTTTGTACCTTTCACGAGAATTCCTGTTTAATATAGGGTTTGATACAAAATGTTTAGGACAGTCAAATGTTGCATTCTACCATTGTACTGTAGGCAATAAAGCACGCACAGCTGCTGTCAAATACAACTTTTTATGCGGTGTTTTAAAACTTTACTTCATTTACTTTCAACGTGACATCTTTTTATCATTTTTCAGACTTCTTCGAGGTTTCCATTAGTTTCATATTACTTTATAACACATAGCACATAGGTAAAGCGAGACAGAAAAAAGGAAAAGGTCATGATACTAACTTAACTGATAGTGCCGCAAGACAGGTTATCAACTGAACACAAAGAGAAGTCAGTCAAGCGTTTCGCATATTACCAATGTAGATGAAAACTATCAAATAAACTGGCAAGACTACTCCAGTGAAGAAAAATAAAATACAAAATCTGGCATTTTAATGTAATTTAATTGAATAAATCCTGGAATCATTAAGATGCGATGGTCACCTCCATTAAAATAATGTTACGGAACAGAAAATGAAACCAGATCGTGAGTTGTTCTTATTGAAAAGTGAGTTCTGGCTTGTTGTGCACGAAACGTAGCTTTGCAAGTTAATTTTGACTCTGTTTTGCATCTGTGAAACAGGATCAAAGGAACGAAAGGGGCTAAACGGGACACACGGCTGCAGAGATAAAACCGGATGTACCGTTTATGCAACCAGTAAATGCTATCAAAATATGGAGAGGTGGAAGTAAATCAGGAAATTATGGCAGGATGAAAATTATATAATGATTTAGGCACCTCGCTTTCCAGTTCACTTCCTGCCTTTGTAAATTTGCTGACGTGTAACCCGCATTAATTATAACAGATGTTCGCTCTTGTCTGCCTTTATTATAGCACCAAACGATAATATATCGCTACTCATTTCACATATTGCTGACAGGACTATCAGGAGAACTAAAATTAACTCCACTGAAGAAAGCCATCCTTGACAAGCTGTTAGTCACTCAGGGAGTCAAGAAGTTTCGCTTTTTTTGTTCAAATCGAGGGTTCACTACTTTCCCGTTTGAGAAAAATCGATCACTATTAACAGTAACAGATATTTATATTTTACACATATTAACTCAACATCCAATTTAAATTAATAATTATAAATGTGGATTCCATAAATTGAGAACACTCCAAATCTTTTGTAATGAGTTTCAGAGAAATTTCCCCCTCATTTTTCTGATTTATCTCTAGTTAAATTTCTGTCTATCATTCATAGAACACTGTGGGACCTCAAACTTAAGACGCACACTATTACAGATTATGTTACGAGGCAATTCTTGAAAAGGCTCCTTCGAAACACAAGGTTTCCCATTTTCCGTAGATAATTTACGTTTAAGGGTCTCTTCGTGAAGATTATTAACTTCCTTGCAGTACATCAGCACTGGTTCTGACGTGTAGTACTTGTCACATGACTTGTAATAACTTACTAAACAGAGTACTTACGCTGTTACGTCCAGGTAACGCACCCACATACACTTAGTTATGTATGTGCTTTTGGTTTCAGTACAATAAATATAAATTTATTGGAAATGAAGTAAATAGCGTTTTAATTTACTGTATAACCGTACATATGTTATATAATTTATGTAATGTAATATTACGAATTCTTAAAAATAAGGTATATTTTATTTGAAATCTAAGATGGATGTAATGTTTCTACAAAATTTTAATAACCATCTATCAGCCCACGAAACACGTATTTTGCTATCATGGAAGCCCAAAACCTTTTAAAATTACTTCAATATATGCATAGCTTCTAGCTTCTTATTAATAAACTTACACTTGTTGCTCAGGTAAATAAATTCCCGCCTGTCCTTCTTCTTTCAGTGATTTATTTAGTGGCGTTCTCGGTTTCCCAATGTGGTAGCGTAGATAGATAAATGATGAAGCGAAAAGAATTTGGAAACAAAGCGAGCATGGTCCAATCAATATACCTCCCCGTCCTCTTCTTTATTTAAACCGAGAATAGACAAGACAAGGTATCCGGTGCACTGAGTTGATCACAGACCACCTCAGATAGCACAGGTCTGAAGAGTAACTGCTACACCAGCTTTCTCGATCCCCCCCCCCCTCCTCCCACCTTTCACAGAAACTGAAATTTGATTACAGAGTTCAAAAGATCCCAACACTGGACCCAAAGGTAAGCCGCATGCATCCAGTTCACAATTTAATATAGCCCTACTCTTTCTTTAAGATCCAGTTTTTTTTTATCTTACATCTAAAAATATAACTCCATCTCTTCTTTTATCCAAATATTACGTATACGACTCACATCTCTCGCATTGTTGCCACATACACCAACCTCACATTCCCCACTGAGTGACACGTCCATTTCCTTTGTCTCTTTAACAATAAATTTAGCGGAAATTTTTCTGACTCTGTGTCCACATGCGATGAGGATTAAAATGGTTATATAATAAGAATAAAAGTCGTTTCAATGGTTGTGTGCGCGTCGACTTGCGGTGTTAGATTTATTGTGCACCTCCATTAATGGCCTGCGTAACTGTTTATGGCTTATTTTTATACATTTATTACATGGACTGTACCTCTCGCTGAAAAGAGAACAGATGCTGTTGTTAAAAGATAACACTCATATGCCACACTTCAGAAATAGGGATATTATATACTACATCTGGATAAGCTGTGAGATTATTGCTATAGATTAGTCTTTAAGGCTACGATAACGCTATTGATTTATAAACGTTTAGATACTTCAGATGTTTAAATAATGTTATATTTAGCATATTCCTATTAAAACAAGATATTTTCTTTTGTCGTTAAAACGCTAATTGTGTTTCATCGAAAATGATGTAATTCTGTTTCCTGGACAGATATTTTGACAGAGGGAGGGTACTTATAACGTGAACATTAAAACGGTTTATTTTAAAGTTGTGAAAGTAAATCCAGCAGGAACTTATTAACAACTATTTCAGTTGTAAGGTTGAAAAATTTTAATACAATTGTCAAAGTGCGATAATATAATAAACACCAAATTTAACCAAAATAAAGTGCTGATATAAGTAATAACACAACTGCGCAAAAGTCACTTTATATTGCAGGTGACTCTTTTGTAAAGCTTGCTAGTTGCGTTCCAGAAACTTACCGTGCGTCTAAACAATTATTAAAACGGGAAATTCGAATAAACTCTAGACTCGTAACAATATAGGCTACGTTTCCTAAAGAGAAAGATCCCGACATTTCAAAATGAAAATAAACACGTGTGAATTTATACACCCCCCCCCCCCGCACGTAAAAGCAACAGCAGTTAATAATTATACAATTAACAAAACAAAACAAATAAAAAATAAATATAGAAATTGTAGGTTATTTGAATTCAAAATTAATAAATCATAACCAGTTGTTACTTGAGGCAAACAGCTGGAGAGTCATTCGGCAGTTTATTTGTTAGTGTTGGATTATTCAAACCATGTAGATGAACGTGCAGACTCAAATAAAACTGAAGATATGCAAACCCGCCGTTAGCGAATGTACATACAAGCAAGAGTCGCCTGCATCATGACTGTTCCAGTCCTCTTTACTTTCTTAAACTCACAAGATGTATTATCAACTTTAACAAATGCCAATTTTCCGAACTTCCAAAACATTTACCCCGTAACTGTGCACAATACATCTGGATTTTTTTAAACAAATGTAAATGTTGCTTTAAAAACGGCCATACCTTGTACACGTGCAAGTGATCTCTCGGCGTGCAGCAAGGACACAAACCAAGTTTCCTCTGCGGTGTCGTCTCTCTAACAAGCAAACCATCTATCGGTTCCTACACCCATCGCCCGGCGCTGAGATCCACGGCGCGTCGCAACCGCTGCCTAGCAACGGACGGCTCTGTATTAGCCAGAAAAGTTCTGCCACGCCCACCCGTCCATCCGTCCGACACACGATATTCGCGCTGTAACCAGCGGCCTCTCCGCACAACGCTCAACAAATTTACATTGGAAACATCTTGGAAGCTTTTAAAGCTTCTGAATAATTTGCAGAGGAGTATACTGACTTACTGATTCTTGGTTTATTTAACGATTCGTTACCAATTACATGTTAGGTGGCATAATGAATATTGATGGATTTTTAGGGTTTCAAATTGATAGGGGCAAGAGACGTTTGTCTTCTCTGGGCCCATCCAGTCTCCTGCTCAGCGAGCACCTGCGTTCTTTACCAGGGTAAATCGGCCAGGGCGTGATCTTGGCCATTTACGTCCAAACAGGGGCGAGATTGAGAATGAGTGGAGCTACGCCAGTACTCCTACATGCCTACTTGGCGTTCACAGGGAAAAACTGACATTTTTTCTTTTACCGTCATCAGGGCAATATCCTAGAATTCTCTTGGAGAAACTGACGAAAACTTCTAAATAAAAGGGTAGTCTGTGTTTGGACCGTTAGTGGAATCAGAGATCTCCTGAAGAAGGAAGCTGTGCCAGTAATAACCGCAGGTCGGCAGAAAACGTGTTGCGTTTGATTTTGTCATATATGCGGCTTTTTAAATCGGTGATGAGTGAATGATTATGGAGCATTGCCGTGACAGTACTGACACGGAACAACCGAAGTACTTGGACAGAAATCTGTCGCATTGCAACTTCGACCACCACATATCCCCCATACATTAGTGAGGGAAATTTCCCGACGTCCGTGGGTCGATACCGGCAAATAATCGGCTAGAACCATGACTTCGTTTCGTAGTCCTTCCCTCTTCTACCTACCTGTTCACAGCAGGTGTCGAGGTTCTTTATTTCCACTTGATCACACTCAAACGCACACAACACAGTCGGTAGGACTTCTCTGGACGAGGGATCGGCCCGTCGCAGAGACCTATACCTGACAACACAAACAATCGCAAGAGACAAAAATCCATGCCCCCCTCTCCCCGGTGGGATTCGAACCCACGATCCCAGCAAGGGCTCGGCCGCAGACCTATGCCTTAGACAGCGCGGCCACTGGTATCGGCTAGAACCATGACATCAATGCGTAAAATTGGTACTCGGTACATTTTAATTGTACCCACAATTTTACATCGTGTAGTTGATAACGGACCCTTCTAAAAGTCCCGCTTGTAAAAGGGAGTGTAACAATCAAAAACATTTTAAGCATTTCAATGCTTGAGAACATAAAAAACATGAAGCAATTTGCCTGAAGCTGTAACGCTTCTGATATATATTCGGGTGGGGGGGGGGGGGAAGGGCGGTGGTTAGGCGCCAATCCCGCTAAGACGCCGACTATGCCGAGATTCTTCGTAGGTTTTCTCAAACCCGTCAAACAATAGGCCCACTTACTAACCCTACAATTCCAGTTACTGAAGGCGCCATTAAACAAACCACTAAAGAATAAACAGCAAACATTTCTTATGTTGGCAATGATATTACGCATAAAGTGACTAGAATGAATATTGGATCAATTTTAGGAAATGTGTAGCAGCATGGGACTATTTCTCAAGAATAAAACTGCGGAAGAAAATAAAATAAAATTTGTTCAACGGCCATATCTGTCTGTCTGTCTGTCTGTCGGTCGGTCTGCAACACTTGGGGTTCTATGAATAAAATATTACACAACATCTGCATTGCGAAAATTTATTTTTAAGAATATTGGAAAACTTGACTTCTTGGGATGTAGTAAGAAAGAAATTGTTGGAGGGCGCCTTGGCATATTCTCCACAGACAAGCGATGTTATTGTGGGCACAGAGATTGGTATCAGATTTAAACTGTAGCGGAAACAGGCAAGTGAGAAATTGCAGGGGGAACAGGTGTGTATCTTACTGCATGCAAAAGGAAGAGAGGATGAAAAGCATACTGGAAAAGAAAAAAGGAATGAGGAGGAGATGAAAAAGTAGGCTTTTTGTTTTGTAATTTTACTATGAAGGGTATGAGGTCATGTTGTTTCGGACAGGCGCAGGTAGTAATGTGTAAGGAATAGAGAGTAGTAGAGCCAAGCAAATGCATCTGTGTATCACATCTTAACGAGGTAATATCATTGGTATTTGCCTATAACACGCACAGTTTTTTATAAGCACAGCCGATTTGGGCAAATATGATAAAGTTCAGTTCAACGTTTATGCAAAATGCATACTGTAGTAGAATTAAGTGCGACGAAAGGAAATGAACCTACAAATCGCGTGAAAGCCTTGCACTACTCCTTCGAAATATAATCTACATCTGTCAATTCGTTAGGATGTGAAGTAGGCCTATAGTTTTACCTGTTGTTTTGTATGGGTGTGAAACTTGGTGTCTCACACTGTCTTTACCAGCCGGTTGTTCAGAAAAATTTCAGACAATTCAAAAGACGCAATGCAAAAATTAATACACAGTTTACGTTGCAACTGGTACTAAAGATATAACCGGATAAGTGAGTCAGGAAAAGCAGCAATGTAGCATGTCTTATTAATTACTAGTTACGTGTCCCTACTGTGTTACTGGGAAATGGCGTTAAGTCCTCGCTTGTAAGGCGATACGCTACTTTTCCTTGCGGCTAATTCCGGAAAAAAAAAACCTTGCCTCATATTTCGGCTTACACAGCAATACTGTGGGGAGAATTTCCTCTGTTATATGATTCTTTTATGAACTGAAATTTAAAAAAAGTTTAAATATTAAAGATAAAGCAAAGCGAAAACATCATGTGTCTTCGGAAACCCAACCACTTCTCTCGTCGTCAAACCCCGCCACTTCTCTCGTCATCCGAAGGCAGAGTTGTTAATCCTCAAATGGACTTTCGATTGAAACAGTTCGTATGCTGGGCATGCAAGACACGAGTGTCTTGTTTGAAATATAAAGTGTTCCAATTCCTGCTGACATAGCGACTTCCCATTAATCTTCCTTGTCCCCTACCCTTCCCAATGAGTACATTTGTCACCAAACCACTTCTCTCAACCCACGACAATTCTAGGGCTAGCGCGCTGCTTCTGTTGCAGTTGAATCTTCAAGCAGTTAATGAAAGCTAAAGAAGAGACATACGTGTTTTTTCTTACTGTAGGCATGTTTTATTCCAGACGTTTCTTTACAGCAGTAAGATGTCCGCAAGAAGCCAACATTACGGCTCACATTCAACAGACCCGTCTACCTGATGAGGTAAAAGCTCCGTGTGAAACTGCGACGGTTTCTTTCAATACAAGAGGGTTGTGTAAGAGCACTCAGTTTGGTATCACGTTGTGTGTATCTGAACTATATGTACGTATATATCTTCTAAAGCTTAAGCCTTAACTCTTCTATTTTCAAAGAATTCACATCTTTAGCGGCGGCATTACAAAGAGCCTGTTAAGCTAATATCAGCATAGTTTTACATTGTTTTTGACGGTATTAAAATTAAATTCTTATATTGAAACAATTCTTAAAGTGAGCAGTTTCTTCACTCTACTCTAGCAAGGATGATGTTACTTTACACGTTAGACATTATATGATAAAATTATTACTGAAACGACGTCGAATCTGGAATTACGTGGCGTGTTTCAATATCTGTTCACTATAATATTCTATAAACAATCGAAAACTACAAGAGATTGTTTATAGACGTTTAAATTAAGCGTCATTATACTGATAAGAAAGTAGAAAAACAAATTGTCTTCTGTGTGAATCTTTGGTTCTTTCTAACTTTCAGATAGGTAAAACACAAGAATAAAAATTTACAAGGTAGAAAAGGTACAAATATGTTACAATATTAGGGTTCCTTTTTACATTTCTTTGAAGAACTTCCTATTTACATGCATACATCGATCTTGTGTATGATAAATTTATCAGTCGAAAAATTTTGTAACTTACAAAAATTCTTCACAAAAAATTTGTAGGCATACTCAAAACCGATGTATCTCCTGAAACGGCAGAATGATTAACAGATTTAAAAATTACAAGGAAATGGAATGATTGCCTCGTCGTGTTTAAAGGCAAGTATTTTAATTCAGTGTATAATCTATTTTTAATTCAGATTTATTGCATCCAAGTGTTGTAAAAATTTGTAAATACGCGATTATGAAGATTTAGTCAGCACAGTTTTAACCCAAGATAAGTGAGTTTGTGCATATTTTAAAATTTCTCGAACCCTGGCATCCATTAATTTTTTATGTGGCATCTTTACCATTTCACATGGTTTCATAACTTTGCACTGTATTTACGTAAGTGTTTTTCATTTCCGTATTTATGTGCGCTTCTCACTGTAAATGTTTTCGTATCAAGTGTCTGATATTATTATCCTATTTTAATCAAGCTTGAAATTTGAAGAGTGATTTTGGTTCAAATGTCTTAAATAAAATGCCATGAAAATCCGTCCAGCGGGAGTAGAGTCGATCCATGCAGGCAGACAGAAGGGCTAAGAGAGAGAGAGAGAGAGAGAGAGAGAGAGAGAGAGAGAGAGAGAGACAGACAGACAGACAGAGAGAGAGAGACAGAGAGAGAGAGACGTGACAAAACTGAAAGTCGCGTTTCTCAACTTTGCGAAAGAGCCTAAAATGAATCCTAGTAAAATACTTAATTCTGAGTTTCTATTTCCTTTAGTTTTGCCAACAGGTTAAAGTGAAATAAAAACGTTTAATATAACCTACCCTTAAGTTTAATTGTGCAAAATAAGCATATAAGTATTACGCAACGTAGTGCTGTCTAAACCAATAATGATACACAGATAATTTGACCTTCTTCAAAAGACCTATTTTGTTATACCTTTTCCAGTACATAGACACAAATGTGTAACATACTTTCTAATACATACCATCATCACTAACAAATAAACAAGAAAGATTCTTCCTTCTAAGTGTTACTCTTTTTTCAGTATGATCTTGTGCAGGCATGTCTGGTTTCGACTTTTGATACTTGTCAGCTACAAATCGTAAACCGTTATATCTGACCTTTACGGACACTGTTTCATCTGTTTAACACTTTATAGGGAACACTGAAATTCTAAGAACCTTCTTCCTCTCTGGAATTTAATTCGCCTGCTGGCTGGAAAAAAAGGAGACGGGGAACTTGTTAAATGAATTACACGTTTCCTTAGAATTTTATTACTTAAAACCAACACAGATTTAATTGCATTATAGAATCGCTTGTGAATGTATAATAAAGTGGAACTGTTACATAACTTTACAGGACCATCTCATAGGAACCAATTAGCAATCCTGATATCTGCATCCATGCAGCAATTCGCATATTTCAGGACTCTTGTCTGTCAAACTGACAAGGTAAAAAAGTTTAAGCGAAACTAGCTGTGCTAATGAGAAAGTGCGTAATTTCTCTATATTCCCATAAACGTATTTTAAAATTTTTCTTTGCCTTGTTTCAGAAGAAAGAATTTATCGATTTTTAGTACGTTTCCAAGTATTCTCCACAGATAATTTTCCGTTTCGTCATTACTTTCCATGCACATGCTCCGGTCCAAAATTGAGACGAATTTGCTGAAAATTCGGTAAGAAAATATCTGCATTATATTTTTTGAGTTATTCAAATTCAGATTCAGTTTAGACCATTATGATAAAAGATTATAATATTACGCGCTGTTTTGTGTAAATGTAAAAATTGTGCCGTTACTCCAAAGGGAGGAAAGCAAACAGTCAATTTTTCTAGTTGTATCTCTTTAATTTCTTCTGATTTGTTTGCTAGGCAACCATAATTATTTTTTAGTGGGTAAAGTTACCAACATGCGATGTCACTTCCGTAAATAATAGAAAAATAAAAGCAACGTTCAATATTTTTTATTTTGGAAGCTTTTTTCCTTATATTTAAGTAAGTGATTTAATTACTTCAAAGCATTTTTCATAAAATAAATTGCACTGAAATGGTGAATCGCTCAATAATGATAAAATTAAAAAATAAAATGTACCGAAATTAAAAAATATTGTAAAAAACGCCATATGTAAGCCGGGCCCTTTGAGTGGTGCGTAATATATTGCTTAACTGTAATATTGTGTGAATAAAGTACATCTTGTGTTTCCGTTTCTTTATTCAGTTACTTTTAAACGCAGCCCCTTTCATCTAAATAAAAATAACAAATATTTCCTTCACTTTACCTTTATTCTTCCTAAATGAAATTTGAAGTGACACACGTTAAACACAATAACTCCTTTCTCAAAATACGCAACAAAGGATGGTAAGTATTTCTGTAAATTTGGACCTCTTTAAACACGAGAACACACGTCTTTCAGGCGTTCTACGTTTAATCAATAATGCACAGCTTAATGCCTGAAAATTAAGTCTACGCTTTGAATTAATAAGTTTGCTTTCACAGAAACAGAGAGATTATACAGGATATGACATTTTTCACAGCCCCGGTAATTAGATTTCCTTGTAAATGGAAGCTAAAATTACAGCTGCACTAGGGATGATAAAGATTCAGGCAAATTAGCTTTGACAGATACATCAGTTCCTTCTGTTCTCCGAATCTGTTGTTACTATAATTTTAAGAACACATAAAAATCACTTTTGTTGACGTATTGCATTTAAAGAATACAGGCAGTTAGAACTTTTAGATTAAAAAGAATTTTAATATAATTGTAGGTTAATTAACAATACTGAAGCGTTTGTTTCCTAACTATGAGAAGCATTTACGACTTTGTGCTTCAATACACCCCGTCTAAAGCAATGGCCATTTTGTGATACTGCACGCACCAATGTAGCGAAACAAAAAAACGTTCCATGCAGAAATTGTAGGTGTGCTTATAAGGTGACACGAATAACTTTATATATGTCAAATTATAACTCTTCATCAAAGCAAAATATTTGGTATGATACCACGTGCAGTGACCTATCTTTTCTCCAAAGCAACAAGTAACCCAGTAAACGTTATTTACGTATTAAATATCTGATTCTGGGTGTGAAACCAACAAAGTGGAAAATTACGAACTTTTATAAAACCATTCGTATTAAGATAACCCTCTCAACGGACGCCAATTTACAGTAAGAAATTTCTGCAGAGTCTCGTGATATATCCCAACGACCCTGCAGGCAGGTGCGAAACGGACGTTGGTTGCTCCTGCAGCCCACGCATCTTTTGAGCATGTGTAACCACTTGCAGCGCTCCTGCATGGTGAAGCCACAACTAATAGACTTCGAACGAACAGACAGGCAGTAAGTAACCTTCACTGCAGTGTTTGCTGCACAAAATACATTACTGAAAGCCGACGTGAATATTCCAATCAACGTGACGCCCAAACTAAACCTTGCGGGGGCGAACTTAGAACTGAAAGAGACATTACGTAGAACTTCAGGGTAACTGATTGCAAGAACACTGGTTTACAACTGCTTGACCTCGAAGATTAAAGCTTTAGGCTCCTTTAAATTGTCGGTACATATTTACCATTTGGCACGGTGTAACATCTCAGAAGACTTTAAAATTTTCCTGATGTTTTAACCCTCATGCCACAAGTTATGGTATTTTTTATGTTCCATCGGGTTACTTCAATCAAGGTCGCACTGTGACATCGATCCGGGTATATTTTCTTAGGACCAATTCGTATGGGAAATTACGTTCATAATAGTTTTGCAGGTAAGCTCGCAGACACTCAACTGTGTTATTTATTTCACGCTATGTTTGCAAACACCACTACAACACCAGTCACGTACGAAACATTGCTTCCTGAAGAATAGTGGTACTTCGGTGCAAGAAAATCAAAGCTGAGGCAGGTTTTCCGCCGATTGCCTCCGTTTTCCGATGTTCTTTATCATACCGTCTTATACCACATTCATATTAATTCATCTAACATCGACGCTAGGTAGTCTAAATCATGGATGTCCGACCCGTGACCCGCCATGGCGACATTTGTAACGTATAGCGTAAAAATTAACACAAAACTTCAGGCGGTTGGATATATCACGTACTGTGACTTTTTACTTGTGCGGCTAGCGAACAAACCCACAAAAATGATTGTGGCCCTTTTCCAAAAGTTTGGACGTCGTTGTCTAAATGTTGACAGCCTCGCTAAAGGAAATAAAATATTTTCAGTGTCAGTAATATTTCTCTTCATACACTTCTTTTTTTTGGCTTTTCCCACCCTGCACGGTCATCTAGGTTTAAACTTTATGTCATCCAGTACTTTATATCTCACTTAATACGCTTCCAGCAAAAAATTAGACTTCATCCCTTGTGCTACAGTCGACATCGCTTCCGATTCACTGCATTAACAAACAACAGCTGCTTGACGTCACTTTGCACATGATAACTGAAGTATCTGCACCACGGACAAACATAGGCCTCCTCACGCCTCCACCACTGTTTATAAAAAAGAATTCTTCACACCACGCCGTATTTTTCGCATGGCGTTGATGAGAGTGAAGCAACATATACCTCAGCGACATAAGCAATGAATAGTTTTTGTTAAATGAATGAGCCAATAAAACAAAACCCTAGAGGAAATATCGGAGCGACGTGGTCAAATATTTCAAATGCCACCTGCCAATCACTAGGAAAGGAATTTATGTATAGTGCTAACTAATAATTGCCGAGCCCAGTGGCCGCGCGGTCTAAGGCGTAGGTCTGCGGCCGAGCGCTTGCTGGGATCGTTGGTTCGAATCCCACCGGGGGCATGGATGTTTCTCTCTTGTGAGTGTTTGTGTTGTCAGGTAGAGGTCTCTGCGTCGGGCCGATCCCTGGTCCAGAGGAGTCCTACCGACTGTGGTGTGTGTGTCTGAGTGTGATCAAGTGAAAATAAAAACAAGCTCGACACCTGCTGTGAACAAGTAGGTAGAAGAAATCAGGACTATGAAACGAAACGAAACGAAACTAACTAATAATTATACAAATATTCAAAACACATTGAATACTGTGAAGTGCTACGTTTATATCGAATATAACCTCAATAAAGATATTTGAAATAAAAACGGCTAAAATATGCAATAAAAAATCTACATGCCCCCAAGCTCTTAGTATGCAAACATACCCACTTTAAAATTCAGTGACACCATTTGTTAAAATCTGAAATGTGTACTGATATTGAAATGTATTGCCTGCATAGCAGCAAACTACACAGGCAACTGCAACAAGAAATATACATATCGGCATGCAGAAACGCGGTGGGAAGTAATCACAGGAGTAACGTCTATTCCGTTTGACTTCAGAACCTGAAATTTGACGCAAGAATGAACAGTGATCCTTGCAGCGCGACAGTTGGAAAGGTAATGTACTTAAAATGCAACATTCAGGCACCTTCCCGTAACCATTGTTGCCCTGGAAAAGATATACTGAGCTTGTGTGTGCAGCCTTAGTTATCAAGCACTAAAAGCGCATGCGCCGTATTTTCTTCTGTATGCTGTCCGGCTGTACCACATTTAACACATTATCTCATAAACGGCACGATTTTCGGGGGAAAAAATTATTGACCATAAAGTGTGTGTTTTGACTTCCTCTATAATTTTGTCTAAAATATTTTCCATTCTAAGAAGTAGTTATCGAGATGTTATCACACATGTACATAGGCATTCACATAAAGTACCCGTTATTCTTGTCAGATTGTAATAAAACTCGAATTTTCTATTGAGCTTTCCGAAAAATACCCAAATCTAAAATTTCATGAAAATCAGTCCGGTGGGAGCTGATTTGTTCAATGCGGACGGACGAACGGACGGACGGACAGACAGACAGACAGACAGACAGACAGACAGACAGACATGACGAAGATAATAGCCGCTTTGCAACTTTGCGAACTCGCCTAGCAACTGCATAAAATGAGTAATAGAAATTTATTACAAGAAATGATAAATTCGCCATTTTCAAATAAGAAATTTGCCATATTTTCATCATTGAAAATATCCTACACGTAAGAAGAAGTAGAAGATAATAATAATAATAATAATAATAATAATAATAACAATACGTAATAATAATAATAAATTTGTCTGTAGTTTATTTTAAGCTGTAAGCGAGGAAATAAATATTGCAGCATTCTTCCAAATTTCTTTCAGCCCACTACAAGTAATTACGGCAATTAACACCAAATAATTCGTGCAACTTACACGACATCGCTAAATGACTTACTTGCTGTTTAATCAGGGGAGGAAACTTACTTTCAAGCGCTGTGGGTTGAGATTTGAATACTCGAAAGAGTGTCCAGCCACTGGGAACATGTGATGGAAGGCTGACTCTCTCTCCTGAGATGACAGGAGAGAGAGTCATGCAATTATCTCTTTGTTGTCATCAACAGCTCTCCGACGTGTTTACATGTTTCCACATGGTGTTAGTTCTGTCAGCCGGGCTAGTCAAGGCATGTTATGATTACGTTGTTTGTGTTAGGATTCTTCAATGCGGATCCCAAACATAGCCCCAGGAAAACATACAACTGACCTCCAATAATTCCAAAGTTTTAAAATACACAAAAATGAACCTTTACATAACACACTGGAATAGCAAAGGTATACTAATAAGGTTGCATATATACTGGACTAATAAGCACTAACCTATCGGAAGGAGAGTTTCAAGAAAGTGAGATGAGAAAACATGGTCAAAAAATTTCGTGAGTTAAGAGTGATTCTCACGCTGTTGCTTAAACTAAGTTTCGTTTCGTTTCGTAGTCCGTACTTCTTCTACCTACTCACAGTAGATGTCGAGGTTGTTCGTTTTTACTTTATCACACTCAGACACACACCACAGTCAGTAGGACTCCTCTGGACGAGGGATCGGCCCGTCGCAGAGACCTCTACCTGACAAAACAAACACTGTACAAGAGACAAACATGCATGCCCGCGGTGGGATTGGAACCGACGATCCCAGAAAGCAAGCGGCCGCAGACCTACGCCTTAGACCGCGCGGCCACTGGGATCTGACCTAAATTAAGTCATGGAATAAAAGTCATTGAGAAGCAGGTACCTGCCAGACAGTTACAAAATCCCGCTGTTTTACGGAATCCGAAGTTTAATTAAAACGTTTGCCAGTTCCTGCCCTCGGATCATATCCTAATACGGATGAATTCAGTGACGCTCTTAACCTGATTTATGTATTATTCCCCATTTGCGCCTAGGTTTCCACTCTTTCTGTATTCTGCAAGAATCTCTTCCTCCTACAAATTCCTCCAGCTTAGATCCAAATACACTCAGTATATTCTCTGCATACACGGAGAGTCTAAGCAATGCAGACCTATTGTATACGACAGCAGATAGAATTCATAGTACATTTTAATATTTGTATTCTATCTGATAATGAAAAATTTAATTTAATTAAAACAGTTTTAAAAAATCCAGACATCAGAAGTTAGTATGTATTGCAAAATCTTACAGCCGTGTAGAATGAAAATCTATAACAATAAGCAGTAACTTGTTTGTCTCGAAAAGGAAATTATTTAATTAGGTCTGTGATCGATGGATCGCCGCACAAGATATGCCAGATTCCCAAGACAGCTTATATAATAGCCTCTACAGAACAGCCAGCTGTGGTTACACCGAGGGCGCGACAGTCGGCCAATACCGAGGCAAAACCTGGAAAAAGGCTGCTGCTGGTATTAATCACAAATGGCGTGAAATGCTACTCTGTGTTTAATATAATAAATCTTCTGTGCAGTTGTTCGTAAGTTTTTATTTATCATCAACTATTGCACTTTATTTACGTAACCTCCAAACTTATATTCGATAGATGTTTGGATACAGTTCCATAAATTGTCCCATTCTTGAGCGCTTTCTAAGTGGTTATTATACAATTTTCCATTGAGTTTTTGTTTTTACATTTATTGAAATTTAAAATTCTTGGTTTAATCTGTATTTGATGGTTGCAGTATTTGTGTTTTGACTTTGTTTATTATTATAATTTACTTTTACGTTAATGTGTTTTGGTGCTGATCGGTGACTTTTGCATATCTTACTGAACCATACAGCTGCATTTGTGTTTAGTAGTTCAATAGTTTCGGAGATTATGTAAATAATGTGCAGTAGTTGGTGATAAATAAAAACTTACGCACCTCTGCGTATTGTGAAAATTTGTTCAGTACATTTGCACATTACCCAGACAAGTTTCGAAATTTAAGTTCATTTTCAAGGTTTACGTCTCAGAAAACTAGTAATTTATTGCACTGTTTTGTGTTTAGGTGATTCCAAAAATAGAATGCCAAATTTTAAAATTTAATTGCGATCAAGTTATATAAAGTCTTTATGTTTCGAAAGATGTGACTAAAACATTTAACTAGTTGGAATATTATAGGTGGTGTCTTTGTTCAGTCTATCTGTAGTGGGTTTCCACTTAACTTACTATTCCTCCCAAGTTGCTGCATTTCGTGCATCAAGTCGTCTCGAGCAGCATTACCGTCTCCAGTACTCAGCCTAGTTTTACTGAATTCAGTAACGTTACTGCTTCCATTACCTGATTGTTTAACTTGTTCTGTATATCCAATTTTTCTGCGTTAGTCTATGAATATAAAATCCGACCTTCACTGCCGCTGCCCTGTTGCTCGCCTCCTTTGTGGTGTGTTTGTATTCCTGCTTTGTGCAGTGTTCCCTACACACTACCATCCGACCTTACGCCCTTGCGCCTGCAATGGGTATTTAGGCCAGTACAAAGAATACGATTAACATCAAAGGTTTCTGTTTTCCCCGGGATTAAGTCATTCTGTTTATTACCTAGTTACGTATGAGGTAAATTTCTTTGAAGTTCTGTTGGTACCATATATACCTCCCGCCTTTTTCAATGGCTCCTCTTTTTCCGAGTGCATTTCTTTTTATTAAAAGTATTCGTCGCTTATGCCCAATCATCTTTGTTATACTGGTTTATTGACTCGATGCATTATTTGTATTGCTTATCTAAAGTACATCCTGTTCATCCTAAGTAATAATTACTAATACTAATAATAATTATTATTAATATAAAATATATTATATAATAATATACAATATATAATCAATGCATAATAGAATCAGATATAACTATTAATAATTACTAATAATTATTAACCCCTAACTTGATGCGTACTGATACCATTCCCTTAATATTAAGTGCGTTCATTAGCTTGTTACTTAACGTCTAAGCACTTTTTACACTAATGACTTGCAATGCTTCTTTGGTAGGGTGTATATAATTACTGCATAAGGTAAAAATACGCATTTTCTGTCTTCTACATCAGTGTTACTTTTGTACTTTTAGGTGCGTCTGCGAAATTGCGAAAAGCGACCATCAGCTTCGTCATGTCTGTCTGTCCGTCCGTCCGTCCGCCCGCCCGCCCGCCCGCCCGCCCGCCCGCCTGCCTGCCTGTCTGTCTGTCCGTCCGTCCGCCCGTCCGCCTGCCTGCCTGCCTGCCTGCCTGCCTGCCTGCCTGCCTGTCTGTCTGTCTGTCTGTCTGTCTGTCTGTCTGTCCGTCCGTCCGTCCGTCCGCCTGCCTGCCTGCCTGTCTGTCTGTCCGCATGCAACAACTCGACTCCCACTGGAAGAATTTCCTTGAAATTTATATTTGAAGACTTTAAGAAATCCTGTCTAGAAAATACAAGTTTTATTAAAATCTGACAAAAGTTACGGGTACTTTACATGAAGACCTATGTACATACATGATCATATCTCGCTGAAGTCTTCTTAAAATAAGAAATATTCGAGACAAAATTTGTAGAGAAAATTAAAACGTGCATTTTATGTTAAAAAACGTTTTTTTCCGAAAATCGTGCAGTTTATGAGATAATGTGGAAAATTATGGTAGAGATATATAGGCCAAAGATGACAATATAACATGGAGAAAACATGCGATTTACATGCCGGATAACTAAGGAAAGAATAGAGACAGGTACTCAAAATATTTCATGCTCCATTGCTGTTCCACGGCGAAATGCGCATGCGCATCAACAGTATATTACAAGTACAATGCCCGTCTTCCTCGAGATGGACTTAAGTTGTCCAGTTGTGAACGTTATTTTCTGCAGTACAAGTACAAGCACACGATAATCTGCCATCCCTTTTTCTTTATTATTGTCATCGTTAAGTTTTCTTTTATTTATTTTATTGATCGAACTGCAGAATGACGCAAATTTGTGTTAGTCTGGGTGGTTAAAGGTAGTGTGAATTGTTATGACTATGATTTTTGAAGGTTTAGAAAATTCTCTTCTACTTTTCTCCTGCATGTTTTGCTTATCATAATTTGTTTAGTTACGACTGTAGAGTTTTAATTGGAATGTGTACGTGTAGGTCTTCCATGTCCTATTAAATCATTCGGTATTAGGTTATAGCTTAATTTGTATTTGGTTTTCTTTTATTTTTTTTTTGAATGTCTGAAGTCAGATCGTGTTTGAAATTGCTTTGTTCAGTTATGCATAGTTGTAGTAATTTTGCTTATATGTATGCTACGGAATTTACATCAGTTACTACCCTTTTTATCTGGTGACTTGGTTTATGTAATTTTAGTTTGTTCTCGATTGTGATGGAATTGAATGGATGTGTAATACGTATTTCTCTTATTATTTGGTGAATAAACTTCTGGTTTGTTTTGAATGTATGTTGTATTATTTGTAAGTTCTATCCAGAAGTTTTGTTTTCAATAACAAACCATAAAGTCACTGGCAAAAGCATACGTGTAGACCCGCCCATTCTTAAACTCGCAACAGCGTCAGACAAAGTAATAATAATGGATAAAATCAGGGGTGCACAAATTTTCCAAAAAAAACTATGAAACACTTCAAAATGCTAGGCGCTAGAAATGTGACATGACCTAAGTTCCATACTGAGGACCCACAAATATTAAGTGCCATCGTACAAAATTTATTCGCGACGGCGTCCTGGCGCCCGGCGTTTGTGCACCCCTGGATAATATGTGTATGCATTTATTTATTTATTTATATATACCTCTAAATTCTCACCTCTACGCGGAAATTAAAACGAAATATAAACAGTTATAGCACATTAAAATTTTCACACTTTAACATTTTCCCTTTGCGTGACCCACTAACATGCTTCCTGACGGCTTAAATGCACGAAAGTTTATATTATTGAAATATTATGTCATTATGACCTGACCGGATATGTCTGCCTCTTTTTTATCTGCGTAGGGTGAGGGGTTAAAAGAGTGAATTCTTGAAGGGAAGAAAATTTATAACATTTGTACATAGCGGAAGAATCTACTTGCCGATACATTTAAAAACCTGAGAAGTGTCTACTACATAGTGCCTAGATTTAACAAAGAAACTAGGTCCACAGCTGTAAAATATGACGTCAGATAACTATCACCAAGAAAGTTAGCCCAAATCGTAACGCAAGTTTTTAAAATCTTTATTACTCATTTTCATTTCCATGTTACTTAATTATTCTAAACTACTTATTAACTTATTACGTATCATTTTCAGGCTCGTTAAAAGCTATAACAACCATATTCTCTTAAGTTACATCCTCGGAAAAAACATTTAACTTCACAAGAGGCCACTACACACAAAACTCCACCTGAATAAGTGCCTACTTCTCCACTACTTTTAATTTCTAATTTTAATTTTCAACTTTAACACAATTTTGATTGACTTTTCCAGATCTAGTATTCAACACTGTAAAACGTAACTACTCAATTATACTCCGTCATGTAACATAATACATATATATATATATATGTAAGAAACCGCGTTCTTAATTTTCATCCAAAACTGCATTTAATCTTCCATTCTTGCCAACATGATAATGGCCAATTCGGCCGAAACATGTTTTTGGGGCAATACTGAATAAATGAATTGTGTATTTGGCTGAATCTCCTGTGACTATTGTTGATTCTCGTAACGTTGTGATTTGCACAAATTCGGCAAGTGCCCAGGCCAATGATTCACTTCAGTAATTCTAAGAGTTTTTCACAACTTGCAGCTCTTCAGTCAGGCTCCACTTAGAGCCTGGAAGCAATGTTATGGCACTGCGCAAACGACCGATTTTAGTCTCTCCACTTGGTATCGTCCGCAGGTGGTACTAGAGGGGTGTCGGGTTAGTTGGTTAGAAGCCGTTGCACAGTGTAGAGCGTTCCATGTTGCCAGCTATTAGCCGAACAAAAACACTGACTTTCTTAGAACACTAGTACTACATTGTGGCCCTGTCTAAAATAGGGAACCATAGGAAACCATCCAGGTGGTTGTGGAATACTTCCGTTATCGTCGGACTTCGACTGAAGAAATTATGTGAGAACGTAAGAACACAAAACATATGTTTTTAGAAAGAGAGGTGATACTCTGCACTCACATTCTCCGCCCCTCATCTGCCCGCCCTCCTACTCACACTATTCTCGTATGATAGGATGCTCGCGCATCGGAGTGCCATAACTTTGCGATTTTGCTATACTAAGAGCAAGTAGATTTAACTGTGCATTTTTTAACAGGGAGAATCACGTGTTTTGACACTCGTAATAACATATTTATTTTCATACACAGATGTTTGTAATATTTCCATATGACGCTTTGCTAAAAAATGATAAATGTTTTATAACCATCCATACGTATGGTATGTTTGTATTCATGCCTTCATTTTCATGTCAGCTAGGTTTATAACGATCTTATTCATACATTAAAATTTCTTAATATAAAACTAATTTTATGTTTACTTTAAAATTCTCTACATTTCTTTATTAACACCGAAAATTCCTTGTCATCCTACTTTTTATAAACTGAAACCTCAAGACTGTAATATAATAATTAATTTTAATCAGTAACTCTACCAGCTAATTCTTCTTGTTCATATTTAAAATGCAGCCCCCGGACTTGCCTATGTTTTCGAATAACTCTACCCCTTTCCTGATACTATATTGAGTCATAAAAGACTGTGAAATGAATCGCTTGGAAACCGTTACCCAGGTTACG
This sequence comes from Coptotermes formosanus, assembly GCA_013340265.1. NCBI lineage: Eukaryota > Metazoa > Arthropoda > Insecta > Blattodea > Rhinotermitidae > Coptotermes > Coptotermes formosanus. The sequence continues at coordinate 441,307 of BLKM01000338.1, read as the reverse complement.
TTATGTCATATACGCTGCTTCATGGTGGCCTGCAACCTCAGTTTCATATCACGGGATGGAAATACCGTAATCCTGCTCTCTATATATACTTGCCGTTGAATCATAAAGAAGCCACAAAATTACAACAAAAGCTCAAAGTTGAACCTTCCTTTATACAGCGCTCACTTTATGTGCTAGCAATATTATTTATTTCCTTATAAAGAAGAGGATCGTGTATAACAGGATTTGAATGATATAGCAGGTAGATACTGTTACAACGTGAAGGCCAATATCTGAGTCACATATGACAACGTTGGGGCGTGCCCTCGGATGTAATAGACCCAAGCAAGCGGTAGCATGTGTTAAGCCTATTTTAAACCGCAACTTCATTAACTGTCAGCGCATTGAAACTTGCGTGTAGTAATAAGCCGATGTAATATGCATATGTATGCCAAAAAGGCAAATAAATATCCGTCAAACACAAGGCTTTTTTATTAAAACCTCATTTCAGCTACATGTTTCGGTTCGTATTACGTCATCCACAGGCTGTACATCTTCTCTCTGTAGTGTACAGTCTTGTACGGCCAGAGGCAGTCTCTATAAGCAAATACCGGCACAGTATTTCTATTAAGCCACGGCAACTTCCGTCTAAGTTCTTGTAAATTAATTATTAACCAATCATCCTGCCGCACAAGCAACGTACCAGCAGTATGAAAAACTGTCGCAAAATTAAGAGCACAAAAATAAACATTGCAGAAACATGCTCACGCATCCGTAAGGCACTGTAGCTTCCAGCCACAGCGACATATGAAAACGTATATGAAAATTTACGAGTTAAACTTATGTCTTTATTGTGTCACCAAGTGGCAACTTATTCTTATAGGATAGTTATTTTGCACATCTTCAGTCATGGCCAAAATCCAGACTATTCCGTGCTTCCTTACAGGCCTAACTTTGACCATGCAGATAAGCCGGTCTCACAGTGATAAAGACGTGTAGTAGCAAATAGGATTAGAAGTTTGAGGTATCGGTGAGGGAGAATAGGATATTGCTAAGCAGATTTTCGCACCCCCCGCCCCTACCCACCCGCTACTCCAAGGCACGCGCCGGGATAGCTTAGTCGATGCAGTGAATAGGCTACGGAATAGACGGTCGGAGGTTGGAAGCCCGGCAGGAGCAAGACAGTTTACTTCCCTAAAACGTCCAGACCTTCTGTAGGGCCCACCCAACCTCGTATCAAATGCGTACCGCGTTTAAACAGTCAGGGCGTGATTTTGACCACTCACGTTTATCTAGAACCGAGATTAAGAATAAGTGGAACCATACCTCTACTCCCACTTTTTGCCTTCATGGATTGGACAGGCACAAATTCATCTCCCCTATGGCAAATCGGAAATTAATCTGCTTTCAATGTGTTATCTTCTACCAGATCTAGGATTTGTTTTCTCCTTGATATAGGCCTTCCTGTTTTTGGTTACTTTTCATTTCACGGTAAATATTCCTACGATATATGAAACGATTTTACGCTGTACTGCTGTATTTGAAAAGGCTTCGCTGACGAATTCTGTTACAAGGATCAGGAGTTCTATGATGTTGCCAGCAAATAAAATTTTATTCTCTTACTGGCAGCTCTTAGTATAAGAATTTCCTTGCGATAACAAGCGAAATTCTGTAGGAAACACTGACAGTAAACTCAGCTTTAAGCTTTTCACATAATTCTTGAACTATCCCGGAAATGTTCACATTACGTTGATTATCATAAGAAATTTTAAAAAGCTCTCGGAATAGTTCGTAAGATTTTTTGTATCTAAACAGCCAGAGTTTGAAGCATAGAGTGTGTGAAAGTGGCATAAGGGATGACTTGCTTTATATGAGTATTAAACCCTGAATAATTTGTCGTCAACAAGTGGACACAACAACTAATCTTATTCACCGACGAATAAATTCTGTACAGTTCTAAACTCATGCTCTACGTGTGCACTAATGGCCAGTAAGAGAATATAAATTCCTCCTTCATAGTTAGCTTTTATGTACTGAGGGCTAATCATGTATTTTCACATCTGATACTATGTCGAAGTGAAGCGCAAGGAAAGACTAGATTTGATCTCTGCAGGTACAAGATTAAAATGTCTTCATTCATCTCAAAAATGCCGCCTACCACGGAGAAGTTTGGCGGTCATATCTGACCCAGTTTCTTTGCAGTTTCCTCCCCAGAACAAGTCTGAATGTTCTAGACAGATACGCTTTAATGAGGTCCTCTCCGAGTGTATTAGGCCCTTTATATTGAGCAAAGGAAAGCAATACGCTAGGATGCTTCTACGGCAGCTTCGTTTGTCTGAGCAAACTGACCAGTTGAATTCAAACGAGAGGATTTCAACAGGCCTGCCTTCTTTCCTTAAATATTCAGTGCGTTTTCATACAAACTCTTTGTGGATTCGTGCCAAATGGTCCTTCAGTTTGCTCAGCTTAGTACTGTCCACATTAAGTACTTTACTGCAAAGAATACATTGAGGGTCTCAGAGTTATTTTAAACAGTGCAAGTAAATGCTTAATGTAAAGTGCATCTCTACTTGACTTTTTCCTTGCTGGAGCTTGGATGTGGCACATATGGGCGAGAAGAGAAATGCATACAATATTTTGTTGGGGAACCTGAAGGAAAGACCTACGAATATACGGTAATATAATATCAAAATTGATCTCTGGTAAAGTGGGAGGGCGTGGATTGGATTCAGCTGGCACAAAATAAGGACAAGTGGTGGGGTCTTGTGAACACGGTAATGAGCATCCATATTACATAATACGCAAAGAATCTCTCGACTAGCTGAGAAACTGTGTTAGCATCTAAGTTGAGCTCTGCTCCATGGAGACAGTTACTTAGATATTATAAATATCCCACATTTTCTCGTTGATTTGTCGATTTAATTTTTGTTTATCAGATATTTGTGTAGCTAACCGGCTTTTTAGCCCCTATAATATACCAAATTATGCTTCAAGGGCTAATTACCCATACGCTGAAAACCATCGGTTGTGATAAAAGACACACCGATTTAAACATATAAACTTCTGCACAGTACTGATTTCAAAACAATAATTATTACATATGTATTTAAAATACAATCTCCTTTCTATTAAAACAATCGTAAACAGCGTGTAAACAAAAAGGGTGCCAATTACAGGACCTGTAAACAAGGGGACAATTTTCAGTTCCAGTTAATTAAATCAATGTCACTTACACGAGACGGTATTGCTCGCGTCCACTGCTCCAGTTTCCTGTTCGTATTAATGAAGTTTGATTCCAAAAATAGAATTTTTTAACAATGTGTGCGGATATTTTGCACCCTTCTGGGAATTCTACCTCGTGACCAGTCGTTCTAGGGTACAAACTATTATTTTTCATTTTTTTTTTTGTAATTTGGTGCAAAACATTAACGCCCAAGAGGAAAGGTAAATTGTGTCAGTCCATCAGACGTTTCATTTTCAAAATCAAAAGACTAATTTCGGTTACACGTACCTGGCAGTTGGAGTTACTATAGAGGTCACTTCATAAATTTCGTTTTCTTTCGCGTTGGTCTAGTATGAAACAATGTCATGTAGTGCAGATATTCGCAGAATATGATCCGCCGAACAGGAAAAATACATCGCATTATTAATCTTGATTTTAACTTGCTGTGATTGCCTTTTATTTCTTTTGTTTTACTTTACTGCATTACAGTTTAAATTCATTAACTTGGCTGATAAATTGTAATTATTAAAAGCAACAGACATGCAAATAATGAAGTGTCCCACCAAGAACTTTATGAATTGTCAAGTTTGCTGGGAAAGAATTATTTGGGAACGAAGAAAGATTTTCAATGCCCGGCTGCAGCAGAGAATCCTCTCTTCTCCAGAATGTAAAAGTCGAATCTGCGTTCCCCCCCAGCCGCCTGCTCCGTACCAGGGATCTTTCCCTCGGGTTGAAATGGTGGGGCAGTGGAACTGTCCCCTTACCTCTGTCTAGTTCCAAACATAAGAACTAGTGCAGCTGCTGCACTTAAAGTCCCACATCTTATGACGTCTACAGAGGCTTTGCATTTACCTTGACACCTACAGTACACGAGTTAATACAAAATGTTCCAGGATTAGCGTCAAGTCTTACCCCATGCGGCACTTTCCCTCGCATCAAAACAACTGCAACACCTAGACTGTCTCACTCAACCTCTTCTGTTACAAAGCACCCGATATGTTTGCCGATTGGAGATTATTGTAGCGGTTAAAACGACAGTTTCACTGTTTTGGTATATGACTCCGTGTAGACTTGTATACATGGCGTCCTATCCAGAAGCACGGAGTCTTCCTGTGATAGTTATCTTCACTCACGCAGCAACTATTTCCCTGCATTAGCTGGCAGGTTATTGAATCGGTAAATGGCTCCTTCCGCCCAACATTCCAGGCAGGCTGTTGCCTGCAGCCAGAACCTCATTGTGCTAACTACCTTAATAATTGTATTAGCTTCTCGTTTTGTGCGTACAAAGCATCTATGATCTTCCTCAATCCATGAAGTACTAAATATGAACACAAATTTCCAGCCTTATTACGCGGATGCCTTTGTAACCTGGCAAGAAACACGCTCTTTTGTAGATAATGGAACCGTATCGTCGGTTAGGAAAGGAATATGTTTGTGACGAAATTTGTAAGTACTAATAGGTCTAATTATTATTATTATTATTATTATTATTATTATTACACGGGAAAATGTAAGGAGAATCTTGTAGGCAACGGGGAATATTTTGAAGGATAGAGAAAAGGCCGTGATTAGGAATCCAGGTATTTGGAGAAGACGTTTTTATGTTGTGTGCAAAACAAAATGTGGGGAGGGGCTCCTAAAATAGAGTTTCAGTTTCTGGGTCCAGCTTGTGTAGACGAATTCAATGCTCATTATAAAATACAAGAGGCGAAATAAATTACTTTGAATATTAAAAGCAGCATATAGAAAAGAGGCCGACACCTGGAAGGTGGTGGTAAACAGAAGGAAGGAATGAAATTGATAATTTATAAGACTGAAAATTAAATTATTCATAAGATTAAAGATTAAAATAAGAGATCATTTTCAAGAGAATGGAAAATTTTATTAATACAAACAGTTTATGAAGGCAAGGAAGATTAGGAGTAGCTTGGGAGTTATAGAGGCTCACCAATTGCGGGAAAAATACATTGAGAAATACTAGACAGTAAACTAAAGGAGTGACTGTTTTATCATAAGAGGTTTATGCCTTTTAAATGGAAATAGTTACAGATCTAGGTAGATCCTTCGATAAATTTAAATTTTCGACTAAGTGGTTTAATAAGATAAAAGAATGAACAGGGGGCTACCACCATGACAACTCGGAGTTAAATAGAAGGCGGTACTAAAACATTGGCTGGACTGAAATTATTATGAAGGATTATTAATGTTAATAAGCAAAACATAATAATAATAAATAATAGAAATACAGCGCATGTGGAATGTAAAAACAAAGGTGACGCCAGTAACAATAGGCGCAAATGGAACCATTTCAAAATCCTTAAGAAAATACTTGAGCAGCATAACAAGAAAGCACGATATCAAGGAACTGCAGAAAACAGCTATACTGGGCACAGCACACATACTGCGGGAAGTGCTAATGTAGAAGCACAAAAGAGTTAAATATTGCAGACAGCGTTATATACACCATTAATAGTATGCGCGGAATAGCTGCGACACTGTATACCCTAGAAACATGGTTTGTTTCAGGTATATAAGTGTGAATACCTTGCATAAAGGAGATGATGGTGATAATGATGATGGTGATGATAATAAGTAGAAGCACAAAAGAGTTTAATACTGAAGACAGCGTTATACGAACAATGAATAGTAAGCGCGGACTAGCTGACACACTGTATACCCTAGACATATGGTTTGTTTCAGGTATATAATTGTAAATACCCTGCATAAAGGAGCTAAATAAATTAATAATAATAATAATAATAATAACAATAAGTCACTCGTAGAATTTTGTATCCAGATTAAGCTGTTCATTTATAACTGTATCTGCAACATATTTCATATTCCACATCCAGCTTACGTACAATTGCAACCCAAAATCCGCATTCATATTTTGTCATGATTGCATGGTCATGCAACCCACAGCACAGTGAACCGGATTTTTAGGACAAAGCGAAAATGGCTAGAAAAATGTAATTGTGAAAGATAAATTTCAAAAATTGGGTTCTACTGCTGTGGCTCAAAGCTTAAGCGATTAACAACATTTAATCCCCGTACATTCTCAAATGTCCAGGTGATTTGCTACGGTCATATAATTATGTATATAGTGCTTAAAGCTATGCTGCGAGTGTACTGTAAGTGAAGTGTGCACCGAGGCTGCATTTGTCACGTATTTTTCCTTCTTTCGCTTTACACATTACATTATATGCATTTTGTCAAGTGTTTTTCCTTCTTTCATTTTACAAATTAAATGATATGCATTTTGTCACGTATTTTTCCTTCTTTCGCTTTACGAATTAAATTACATGCATTTTGTCACGTATTTTTCCTTCTTTCGCTTTAAATTTAAATTAAGACATAAACAATTCTGTGCTGCAAGAACGACCTATCTCCATGCGATTCCAACAAATTTTGAAGTTTTCAGGAAAGTGCTTGTCTCTCAATGTGCATTTATAAATAATCAACCGCACTCTCTGGAGAACTGGGTTTAGAAGAGGCTATGAGCCTGTCGTAAGACAGACTGCGTGATGACATGATTTTTATGAACGTTTGCAACCATCCGGAATGCTCTTGCTGCTCTATTTTGGTTCGCGATCCACCGATTGACACCAATGGCCTGATGCATTGGCACACTCGACAGCCAAGACGCAGGTAATGGATCGGGGATTCAGAGCTGATAAACGTGTGCAAACAGCTTCAGAGTGGCCTGATATGTGATAAAGTTATATATAGCCATGTCACATGGTAAGTGATTATCAGTGGCTGATTTCGCAACTGTGGTTTGTCTAGATTGTCCTAGACGGGAAGGAATTCCACCAATTTTCATAATTAACTGTATTACACACGAAATAAGCACAAATAATAAGATTTCTTTGGATTATGTACTTTCAAACGAACCCGTCTTTCATTTTACACATACCAATGTGCTCCGCGCTCCGAAAAATCTTTCTTCCACAATAGCATGGGCTTAGTTGCATGTTCATGAAAATGTGTTTATTACATATGTAAAGTGAAAAAGTGTGGTATGCATGGAGATTTACCTCCAGTCCTACAACATAATCTGCAATTTTTTTCGACATTTGTTTCGAATTTACTTTGTGAGGATTTTCTGAGGCTCATACTGCTTCAGAGTCTAGAATTCGAAGATAGTCCTAGAAGGAACAAGAAATTTCATCCATTAGAATTTAGAAAAACCTTATCGCTTGCACTTCGGTCTGAACTTCCCTTCTCCATAACTCGTCTGTCGTACGAGTAACAGACAATGGGCTATAAGAAGCAAAAGTTCCTTCTCTTCCTATGGGTAAGATTAGGATAGGAGAGTCAATGGTCGTTTATCAGAGTTTCTGATTTTGAGCTTTGTTCGATAGCCTGTGTACAATGACAGGCACACAGCAATTAAGAATTTCGTTCCTTTCAGATCGTCCATGATGATATTCCCGGAAATTCTTTCATGTTTAGCGTCAGAACTTGTTTGAACGTCTTAAAATTAACAAAATGTAAATAAAAAACTTAGGTGCAGGAAAGGTTTGAGGAAAAAGCAATAACCAAGACTCATGCAATTAAATTCTATCCAGGGAAGTCTTGCGTTAGCAGCCAGTAGTGGGTCGAAATTTTATCCATATTTCATGGAAACTGGGGCTACGTGATCTTCTTCAAAAGAGCCCGACACTGGTCCCTGTCCTGAGCAGCAATAAGTCATTGCACACCTCGCGTCTTATTTCTCTAACTTTCTTTTTTATGTTATCTTTACACTGGATCACATACGGCCTCTTCCTTCGAGGTTTCTCAACCAGAATTCGGTAGGTATTTCTATGTATTCCCCATTAGTAGTATACATCACGTCATATTTCTTTGTTGGTATTTTGCTTTATTTAACTAGGGCATAACTAACTCCAAGGAGAGGAATCATTCTTCTGATGGACGTAATTAGTCAAGAAATCCGCCGCATTTTATGCAAACAGGTGGTTTTCTACCATACAAACAACACCCCGCATCTTGTCCCTGCCTTGAGCTAGATCAACCCAGTGCACACTTTCTCACACTTAGGCCCAAACAACTTGCCTCAGCACCATATTCTCGAACGCCCTCAGCCTATGTTATCCTTTTACAGTAACAGGTCAATTTTACACCCACACAAGTGCATGTAGCCTGCTCGCTTACTCGGCGATGAAGTGGATTACAGTCATCTGAAGTAAAGACAATTAAGAACAACTTCTTTTGGATAGCCTTCGAATGCATCTTTCATCCTCTTATTGGGTCACCTTAAGAATAAAAATTAAGGGTGACAAAATGTTACAATTCTCAAAACAATATAGAAATATATGTAAATCACACTGTAGTTATGCGGTTGCTATTCTCGATATACTGACGAATCTTGTCGTCTGACGTCACCCTAGCGAACTTGTTATTAATTCACTGCTAACTCTGAAAACCACGTGCCGTTATTTGTACCGATTATTATTTTCTGCAGGCCGATTCCAGTGGCCGCGCGGTCTAAGGCGTAGGTCTGCAGCCGCTCGCTTGCTGGGATCATTGGTTCGAATCCCACCGGGAGCATGGATCTTTGTCTTGTACAGTGTTTGTGTTGTCAGGTAGAGGTCTCTGCGATGGACCGATCCCTCGTCCAGAGGAGTCCTACCGACTGTGGTGTGTGTCTGAGTGTGATCAAGTGAAAATAAAAACCCTCGACACCTGCTGTGAACAAGTAGGTAGAAGGGGGAAGGACTACTAAAACGAATTATTTTCTGCAGTATCTGTAGCCTAATTTGTTGCTTGCTTCTCGCATAATTAATGACAGACGATGCTGAATATGACTGATATATATGAGCTTTCGTTCTGCCTAAAATAAACTTGTCACTCTCCTACGCAGCAGAACAGTGTCTTCACTCAAATCTGGAAAGAAATATGATCAAGCCTCACAGAGTCATCACCACATTTCGCAGACCAGAGAAACATTGCTTCCATTTGGATGGAAATTTCACAGCCACTTGAGATACAGAAAACTGGTGCACGCCTCATGCCATTCACCATCCCACGAAACGAGAACATTTGTCAAAGGGAAACCAACGAGAAATCTTGCCACTGAACAATGTAAGACCGTGTCTGTAATTGTATAGACGAGAGAGAGAATACAGCCTTTGTAAAGTGCACACTTCAATTATATTAACAATGACAAAAATAAAACCACGAAGTATAACATCCATCAAGTGCGGAAGACCAGTGTTATGTTTATTGATGATTGTAACAATGACGAAGGCAAAAAACAAAAAAATTTCAAAGTAGTACAATTTTTATAAAGTGTAAATTTTCAATAACGAAAAGTGCAGTAAATCAGAAATGCATACCATTTAATTTCAGTGACGGAAATTTATTGTAATTTTATCAAACAACAATAAGTCACAATGAAGTGTCCAAATGGGGTGGCTGGAGAAAAGCTACATTTTTTCTGGAATTGAAATTTATAAGCCACGTTCTCTAAATCAACACGCATGGACCCGTAATTGTTAAATGTACAGAATCAGGAGTCATGAGACCATTGAATTCGAAGATACAGACCTTCCACTGATACACGCTGCGAAGCAGAAAGAAGAACAAAAGATGGCAATTGGGTATGGCTTCATATATAGATAAATATGAATGTAAATCCCATAAGATCGGTCTCGAACCCGTGGCCCGCAGGCCGCATGTGGCTCGCCCGGTTGCATTGTGCGGCCCGCGACCACATTGGTAAATCACGTATGGTATAAAAATTACACAATAATGACGGCGGTTAGGTATACCACTTGATGTTATTTTTCCCCGTGCGACCCGCAACCAGCCCACAATAACGGGTGTGGCCCCTTGCCACAAAAGGTTGCAGACCATGTCCTATAACACGTGAGCCTGCACTACAACAATAATTTAAAACTGCATTTCACCATAACCGAAAATTACTTACATACTTTTTTAAGGTAGACCCTGGCCAATATAACACAATGAAAAGGAACAAGCGGTTCGGATCTTAGTTCCACAGAGCATGATCTCGGTAAATACTTCAATTCTATTCTCTATTACGTACGTGCTAACTAAGGCCTAGTGATATAATAATAATAATAATAATAATAATAATAATAAGGTATTTTCTAACAGTAAACATAGCACCAAACCAAGTTAAAAAACTGTCAATTATTTTCGTTTTCACAGCAGTAAACACATTAAATCCGATACTGCTGTACATTTCGTGTTCTACAAATTGTGCAAAAGGACTTCTGCCTGCCTGCCTGCGTAAATAATACTCCTATACACTGCAATGTTCTGCGTGATTGTGCAAGTAATGCTCTTATATACTGCGACATGATCTGTGGCTGTACACACATCACTTCTGTATACTGCGGTGTGGGGTGACGCTGTAAATAGTATATCCTCGGGGGTTTAAGTTTTTCGCAGCGATGTAGCTGAGGGGTAACCTGATATAAACCTTTCGAAGGAAAGTAGTGCCTTGATCTTCAAGGGTTGATAGATCCTGAAAGAATCGGGCCTATCGACCTTTGAAGATGACGGATCAATTTGCGCATTCAGGCAGCATCACATACCACAAGGCAGAATACTCATAACATAGCCTGTTGATTCGATGAAACTACCCTATAGTATTGTAATAATGCAAGCGGATATATTGTCATATATTTGCATAATAAATCTGTCTGTATAGACGTCACGTACACTGCAGAAATGTTTAAACCTTGCTTATGTTGGATAAAGATTACAATTTTGTCTTGAAATGTCTCTCTTTCAATTGCAAACCTCAGACTTTTTAAAGAAATAAATAATAGTGTAACCAATATCACTATTCGGAAAATTACTGAGTAACTGATACATTAACAAAACAACAGTTACGTACTTATTTTTTCAGTTTTGATAAAAATTCTGAAAATACAATTTCAGCTTAGAATAATTGACAAGGCTCTACATGTTCAGGTTTCGTCAACTGTACGAAATATTAAAATATATAAAAGAAACTGAAGTCTTATTACTAGCATTCGAAAATTATTTAAGCAACTCACCTAAATCTTGTACAGTTTGTCGCGACACACTGTTACTCTATTGAAATCCGACACTACAAGAAGTTTCGCGTAGGCCGAAACATTTCACAACTACACAAAGCCATACTTTTCTGGCATAAAACATTTCATAACTTTCTTACGATATGCCCCAAGAATGATGTCTGTAGAATTCTATGAAGGAAACTGTTTCATGTGCGGTAAAATCTTCAACTCAGCTTTCGAGGCTGAGTGGTTTGAAGATTTTAAACCAGTGTAACCATAATAATGGCACAGTCCCTCCTTATACGTCTCATCCTCTTGTTCTTCCAGTTTCGCAGAGCACACTTCTAAACGGCTAACGTCAGCTACTTGCGAAATCCTCCTCTCGCTTACACAGAAGTGGTCAGTAGTCTTACACTACTCCTTTAGTTAGGGCAAATAAGCCTTGCCAGCAGTGAAGCTAATCGAGGTTAATAGGTCTTCTGTGTCTTCCAGTAATAATAAACACAGTCTGACACACCACAGCGTATGGTATACTGCACACGGTGTAGTGTGCAGAATAATATATGCTGCGGTGTGTCAGACTGTGTTTATTATTACTGTGACTGAAGTAACACACCGGGATGACCAAAGTTAAGATTACTTTATGTCTTGTTCCTCGAAACTATGAACATTAGCATTAAGTGCTGGGTGTAACTTACAACGTCCTCTTTCCTTCATGCTTCACTCCAAAGAAGTGAGGCTATCTAAATCCCTAATTAACTTCGTGGGCAGAATTGTTTTAGAGAAGTTGGTTACCCAACTGGACGAGTGTTCCTCTAAGTTTTATGGACGCTGAAGGTTGTAAGATCTGAATTTCTCCCAGCGAACTTATTGAAGACTCAAGCCTTCTGGTATGCTGCCTTGTGTCGATTGGTATGTAGTTACCGACGTTTCAAAGAAACTTATTTATTCCAACTTCAAATTCAAGCAGTCAAAGACTACATGGCGTAACATCACAGATGATATGATATTTCCGTCAGCAGTTTCGTTACCATCTCGACAACAGATAAATATTGGCCTCTGTTCTGAACAAGAAGAAGTCTGCATAAACCCTCCCACATATTGCTGACAGAGTGTTTTAAAATAACCTTCCATTTAAGCAACTATATTCAAACTGGTCTCTTCATGTAAAGCTTCTGACCACAGGTTTGAATGAGGATCTAATCAATCGTTCACACATAAACTACTTGCCACATCCAGTGCATTATCTTCTATTTGATTATTCTAATAACTGTGTAAATAAAATTTAAAATGCTACTCATAACGCCACTTTTTTCAAACTTTCTGTTACTTCCTCCTTCTCAGGTACAAAACCAATTATCATATTTCCTAAATTCTTTACCTTCCCTTAATATGAGAGAGAAAGTTTTACGCCCGTAATAATTAACTAACAAAACAGCAGCTCTGTGTAATTAATCTCTAATATTTTCGGTGGGAGATGGTATATCAAAAGATTCTGAGCTGAACGGTAGCAAGAATTCCCCGAATTTAATCTACTGTAAACTTCCTCCAGAAGGTAGGCTAAAAATTGGTTACATCGTGTATAATAATTGATGCCGAGCACGAAATTTATCTCACTAACTAAAAATACAAGAGTAATTTGGTACCCTGTTACATCGTTATTACGCCATAAATGTACACCTGAGGAAATGAAGCTGCATTATTTGGAGATAATTAGAAATTCTGACAACCTGTGACCGGATTTTGAGGAAAGCTTATAAGTATTCATTTTATCAGCTATATAAATTAGTGGCGAAATTAAAATTTAAAAATTTGACAGTTTAATTTATAACTGTTAAAGTCACTGTCTTTTAAAAATTTACCTTCGACATCACAAGCAAATCTCACACCTAAATGAGAAACGTTAGCTGGCACAAAGAACAATAATTAATCGTTTCAACCTTCTACATTCTTAACATATGTTCTTTTATATATTCTGCATGGTTCTTGCAACAAACAGCGATTATTTCAATATACGACATGAACTGGTTGGTTTTCATAACCGAGAAGAAGAGTGTTTAGTGCCGGCACGAAATAAATCTTTAAATAAAATTCAGGCGAATCTTAGTTTTGAAAATGAACAAGAATTTCAGGAAAATACTGCCTCTTAAACTGAACACAAAATTAATTAACATGGCTGAAAATGGATTCTGAATATGAAGTCCTGGCGTAGAATTATACATATACGAGAACGAAATAATAAAGAAAATTTCAGCGTTATTCTTAAAAATTTTTATTACCTCACGGAACTGCAAGGTGTGATAAATTTAACGTGTATTTATCTGTTGTCTCCACTACGTGCACTACCAAGACTTACGTGCACTGGAGGTCGCATGCATTAATTAGCTGCAGGTGTCCTCTACCCACAGCACACACCACGTATAACTGTGACAGGTGCGTTCATTCTCATGCCCTGGAGTGCTGTGGATTAAATTTCGGAATCTATTATCTTTGATGATGTTTGTCACGTTCCCTACTATTGTGATATGAATTTACGGAAAAGATACAAAGCAGCATCGACAACCAAGTGCGCAGATAGCTTTCATGCTGATAAATAGATACTATGCTACATTAAAACTATAATAGCAACACAGCTAGCTTGGTTTTTTTATCAAAGCATGATTGGAATTTTCTATAAGGTCTTGAAGTTAGCTGTTTGGTGGAGGGAAGAAGGGACTCTGCACCTAATTTTCTAAATTGAAGAAATCTGTATTTTTCAGGGGATTTCTCTCCGAGTGTTAAGGGCTCTTTTGGCCATTTCTAACTAAGATACACAGTTTTTGGAGAACAAGGTAAGATGGACAGTACTGGCGAATGGCGTTGTGCATTTTAGACTTCCAAATTACTTGAAATTATGACTCGAGAGTTCAGACTTCTGCCACGGTGCATTTTCGGTCTTCGCTATTCTGGAAAGTCAAGCGGCGCAGTTTGGTAGTAGATTACTGACGTTTCGAGGGAAATTTATCGGTCCCATCGTCAAGGGTAAAGCAGACCAAAAGTACTACTTAACCCTTGAAGATGGGAACAATAGATTTTGCCGAAACGTCGGTCACCAAGTACCAAACTGCGCCGCCTGACATTACAGAACAGTGAAGGCGTCTATAAATTATTGGTTCAACCTCCAGTCGTATTAATAGTAGGCCTGTAGAATTTCGGAACTTCCCACTCTAGAATTCTCGCGCGCGAAGTTGATAATTTTCACTCTCCCAAAATATTTCTGCAGAAATATTATGTAGCTTATTTACACAGTAATAAAACAATTTCAGAACCATAGTTGAAGCGCCCCTTGTTGGTTCCACCTGTCAACATTCTCACGACGGGTTTGAAGAAAGAAGGAAGGGAACGAACAACGTGGGTCAGTCTTATAATGGATTTTATGCAACGCCTTTTATTCGCAAATGACCAGTGCCAACTGTATTATTTATATTACGCCCAGTTTAATGAGAACACTAACCAAGTACTAACATTACCACTACTACCACTAGCAGCAGTAGTATTAGTTGTAGTGATGGTATTAGCAATAGTAGTAGGTATAACAGGGAATTTTTGTAGCAGTTTCTGTGCACTCCTGACACGCCAAGCTACAATTATTCAACAAGTATCATGCAATATTTCCAGCTGTCGCCATATTGCTATTGTTTCCAATTTTCTTAAAAAATTTCATACTGAATCTTTCAGCTTTTCCAAGTATTTGTCTCAATTTGATATTTCGCGGTACAATAAAAAAGGATGCCATTTTTTTAGACATCAAAATTTATCAACGCGAAATTAAAAGTGTAGAGACTGGAAGGAATTTCGTAATGATACAGAATTATAAGCAACCTGGTCTCTCGGTGTATACAGTATCTGTGCTTATCGCAAGTCAGGGAACAAGGCATGTGTTCTGGTGCCTTGTAGTGAAAAGCATATTTAACAAACAGAAATATGATTAGTACCATATTTATTGGTTTGTATACAGCTGAATGTACTTAATTACTCACAGTGTACAGACAGACAGACAGACAGAGACACAGACAGACAGACAGACAGAGAGACATACAGACAAAGAGACAGACACAGACAGAGAGACAGACAGACAGACAAAGAGACAGAGTGATCGGCAGGCAGACAGACAGAGACAGACAGACAAACAGACATAGACATAGACATAGACAGACAGACAGACAGACAGACAGAGGGAATAAAAGGGACAACGCGCAACGAAGGGCAATATATGTTTTGAAAATTCGCATTCCTGACACGGAAAATTTTTGCAGCAAATCTAAGCAGAATTCACAGTCAGTATGTTTCCTGCTGTTATGCCTATGCAGCAGTAGTTGTACAAGGCATGGGCCAGGAAGGACGTGTAGGAAAGGAATGCGAAACGTAATTTGCCGAGCGAAAGGATATCTCTTATTTCGTACAAAAGTCAATAAGCATAAGTCAATTCCTCTTGCTTTTGCAAAAGATGACACATTATTTTATTGTAAACGCACTTAAAGTAGGTGTCGTTGAATTACTTTTCCTAATTAATCTAACACTACATATATTTATGTGCATAAAATTATTTTGCAGTGTTCCTCAAGACTGAATATCCATTACAAAACTCCACTAGCCATTGATTCTTGCTGCATATTATATTGTACGATTTATTTGTTTATCTGTAACACGTTCCAGCGACGTGTCTCGTGGCCGCCTTTTTGTCCAACAAGCATCGTAGCTCTGTCAGTACATTTGTACATTTATTTCTGTATTTATAATTTCATTGCATTTCCAGAGCGGTTGCTTTGCAACACACATGGGATAACAGCGTCGTGTTGCGTGCGTGCCTCATAAATAACTTCTGACAAGGGATAAGGAAATATGTTAGCAGTGTGGCGTCTCACCACTTGTTATTTAATCACGTTATTTTTATTCACGTTTGTTTATTTATTAATTTTCAATTTCCTATTTTTAACCACACTTTTCAGGCTCAAAGCTCACTTTAGTCTTCAGTTCCACGTTTTAAATTTTCTTTCGCTTCTTCCTCTCTTCTATCACTCTGTCTACATGGATTAGGTAATTTAACACCTATACAGGTCTGAAAATTCGTTTTCCTTCCAGCTCATATTAAAGCGCAACCTCCGCAGATATTTTATTTACATTTTGTACCGTGATGAAACTGTTTATTCCAGTATTTGCAGTGCTATTGCTTAGTGCTTTCGTATTCCGTTCTTTCATGCACCTTTAATAAGTAGTTCTGTCTGATTCAGCAGAGTCCTCCTTCCTTAGCCAAAGCTACTTTCCGCTCCTTCAGGTTTTGTGTTTTCCTTTTTAACCTTATAAAGCGTAGCGGTAACTTTACGTACGACCAGGTGTAACATTAAAAAATTCTACGTGGTACCCACATTGCGTTTATATGTTGTGTGGATCTCAGAACAAACAACAACTTTTGCCTTATAAAACATTAAGAGACTGGTTTTTATAACCGAAGTGCAGAGTGTTTACAGCGCGGTACGCACTGAGTCCTTACATAAAACAGATACGCTTCGTCTTTAAAGGGTTAAAACTACTTTTCTTTTGTATTTTACTGGCAGAACTACAGTTCATATTAAAATCTCACCTTTGCTTATTGTTGTAATTTTATGTTTAATACGACCCCTATCGCTAAAAGTACCCATTACAGCCAATTTCAGAGACGTAGTTAAGGCCACGCGTCGGTGCAGGGTCCCCTGGTTCAGGGAGTGTTCCCAAACATAAAGAATACCAACCTTTTATGTAGATAATTTCAGCCTATATTCCGTTCCTCTTACAGAAAGCAATATCCAGCATGTCAGCATGTCTCTTCGGATACATAAGAGTAAGATCTCTAATAATTATACAGGGGCAACGACTGGCGGGAGGCACCCTGACCGGTTCTATGCGCCAGTGGTCAATGTATGTAAATATATATATATATATATATATATATATATATATATATATATATATATAACTTGTTCCATATCGAATACCTATACATTTCATTAAGCGATATTTCGGTACGTTCCTTTAAACTCCATTGATTTTTGTGGCTGATCGGGCCTGTCTTTTTATAAAAATTTTCATCAAAACTTCAAACGTAAGCAATGCTTTGAAGATTAAAGCGTGTTGTGCATACATTCCTCTGGTTTCTAGATTATAATGTGACTATTGGCAAAGGGTTGCGCTGCCCTGATATTGAGACACGATTAAACGTCGCTTAGGTAATTTCCAATATTCCGATATTCAGAAGAAATCCGTCGTATCAAACTAATGCAAAAAAAAAATAAATGTACTGGAAACTCCTGGTGGGACAGCCAAGGTTCGTTACCCCGCCTTCAGTTTTGATGATTTACAATTATTTAACGATATTTCAGACAATCAGAATAACAAACACGGCGCTAATTTATTTGGCAATCAAATACTATATTTACAAAAGCTCTGGACACAAGAAGTCGATCCCGGTGGCCGCATGATCTAAGGCGTGGGGTCTGCGGCCGCTCGCTTGCTGGGATTGCAAGTTCGAATCCCGCTGGGGTCATGGATGTCTGTCTCTTGTGAGTGTTGTGTGTTGTCAGGTAGATGTTCCTGCGACGGGCAAATCACTTGTCTAGGGGCGTCCTACCGAGTGTGGTGTGCCCGAGTCTGATCTCGCAACCTCAACAGTGAGGAGGCCTAGGCCCACTAGGGGCTGTCAAGCCATAAAAAGAAGGACACAAGGAGAGTAGAAGCCTGATTATGCCGCTTACATAAATACAGAGTCCTGTGTCTTGGTAACGGTAATTGTTTTAATTTGTATCTTTATCTGACATTATTATGATTACGAAATGCAGAAGGATAAAATGCGTGGGGCATGGATTTGGCATGGGATAGATAAGAAAGGCATAGAAAATTTGTCAGCACATTTTAAAGGAAGAAGCCATGAAGGAAGTCCAGCACAGATCAGAAAGTATAATGGAAGCTGACGTTAAAAACACAAAATGGAAGTTGACTATCTTCATCTAGCTAAGGACAGGGACCAATGTAGAGCTTCTGCCAGCACGTTTCTTGAATTGTACCGTTTAACCTTTTAAAGTCTAGCGGTAACTTTACATACCACCAGGTTTAACATTAAAAAATTCTACGTGGTGCCCACATTGCGTTTATGTGTTTTGTACGGATCTCAGAACAAACAGCAACTTTTGCCTTATAAAACATTAAGAGATTGGTTTTTATAACCGAAGTGGAGAGTGTTTACAGCGCGGTACGCACTGAGTCCTTATATAAAACAGATACGCTTCGCCTTTAAAGGGTTAACGAAGTTGTCAGTTTCTAAAATCATATATCACCCTAATATAAGACAGAACGAGTATGGGCAATATGTGGAATACTGCTGGCAAGGGAAAAGTGAAGTACCTGGAGGAAAACTGATACCTGTGGCACTTCGTCTGCCAAAAACGGACTGGCGTGGTATTGAATCCGAGCCTCCGCGATGATAGACCGACGTCTAACCGCCATGAAAAGGCAGTATTTTGGAAAAGGTATAAAGAAAATTCAAGGTCCATAAAAAATGGGAATTTCAGAACTAGGAATCTAAAAAGTGTATTGTTGTCTGTTATTATTGTTACAATTCAACTGGACTTAGTTCATTGTCTAATTAAAATATAATATTCAAAAACTACTACGTTTCGGAAGCCTGTTATTTTTCCGTCCTCAGATGAAAAGAGAAGGTGTGGGGGGGGGGAGTGTGGTTAGAACTCACTCCGACACACAACAGAGGCCAGACTTCTTCAGACGGGCAGCCCACAAAGGTGTCGATAAAAGAAACGTCACCAGCGTTGACATGGAAGTACATATGTATTCAATCTACAATAAAACTGTAAAAAAAGTAAAAAAAGTAAAGCAGTCCCATTACAGGCCTGGACAGGCCCTTAGGGTTCCAGGAGGTTGAGGTTCCCAGATTTCTAGACAATTGGCGTATGAAGGTGGTAAGGTTGTCAGCCCTACGCACCGGCCGCCTTTATCCCCAGGAAATATTCCTGGTACTCATTTCTGTTAGAGGCTGAGTCGACCCCAGGGCCATAGTGCGACCGGAAGGATTATGCCAATGAAAAAAATCCACTGACACCATCGGGAATCGAACCCGCGCCCTTCCGGTTTGTAGCGCAGTGCCTCAACCAACTGCGACACCGCGGCCCCTACAATAAAACTGTGGCGGTTAAAATCTTTGGTCAATAAAAGCGCGTGGGTGATAGAATGTTCTTGCAGTAAACCGACACCAATAACACAAAGTAAAAACATGCTACGCAAATGCCAATTAGAAAACATCTAGAAAATGCAAAGAAAATGACAAAGATGCACATAAATATGCAGGCGCTCCAGTAGCCTGCTGCTTTATCGATTATCGATAAACACTTCGAGGGAAGCTGAAGAAGCAGGAAGCACGAGGCGTCAAACGAAGTAAGTATATGACGGATGCCTCACGTTTCCTTACTTTTCCGCTTCTCTCTATGTGGTTATCCACGAAGACAGAAGTTTACTTTACAGACCCCGCCGTCTGGAGTGTCTAGATTACATAGCTACAGGCGACGTGTGCTTTATTCAGTTCCCCCTTTTTGTTTTTCCTCTTGCCCTTTCCTCGATGCGATTCTGTCATCAAGAACGAAGTAAACTCCTTGCAACCCCAGCTGTACGTAGCGCCTGTGACAGTTCACGCTTCCTTGCAGCTTTATTTCTGCCTACCTACCTACCTACCTACGTACGTACCCTAACTAACCACCTCCAAGATTCAGAGTCCTTGTTGAGAACCTAACAGGCCTTCAGCTAGTCAAACAATTCCCTGCATTTTACGAAACTCAGAGGTTCATTACCGCATGTAAAAGAGCCCGACACCTGCCCCTCTTTCCACCTTCTCGATGTTTTCTAATTGGCGCTTTTTGAGGTTTACTTTTGAGGTTCACTTTTTTGAGGTTCCATGATCACACTCAAGACACACACCAGTCGGTAAGACTCCTCTGGACGAGGGATCGGCCCGTCGCAGAGACCTCTACCTGACAACACACAACACTCACAAGAGACAGACATCCATGCCCCCTGGCGGAATTCTAACCCACAATCCTAGCAAGCGAGCGGCCGCAGACCTACGCCTTAGACAGCGCGGCCACTGGGATCGGCTCTAATTGGCGCTTGTGTTTGTGTATTCGTGTATTTTTTAGGGACCTTATTTTTCCGAAAAATAATTTTATAGATCGCTCTGTTCTACTGATTAACGTATTTTACCGGCTACACTTTTGTAGCAGTTTGTTTGAGTGTTTGTATCCAAATCAGTACCTGTGCAATGTCTTGTACGTACAACGTCAACCCAGTTGACTGTTATTATGATTACTGATGAAAAACAGAAAACCAAGAAAACTCTTCTACGCAGTCGACAAAACTTTTGTTGACGAGGGACATAAATTGTCGTCAGCACAACTAAGTGTAATACCTATAATTCGGCAACATGTTTCGACTTTAAAGGATTATTTTCAGGCCACTAGAATAAAATACATGAAAGGAATTTTGTACAATTCTATTAAGCTACATCGATTGGAACTTAAATGTAATTTCAGACAAATTCCTTGTATGTATTTTATATTACTGACCTGAAGATGGCCTGCTGAGGTCGAAACGTGTTTCCAAATTAAAGATATAACACTTACTAGTTGTTTTGACGGAAATTTATATCTCTGCTTATTATATGTAACACAATGGGATGGCAAAGTAAAAAAATTGCATTGGTTTACGATAGCCAACTTTCTGATTGTAGGCCACAGCTGCCGTCAGGCTAAATAACTTCTAATATGGCACCGACACCCCACACCTTGCAACAGTTCACTGCGTATATTGTTGTTTTTGCTTAACCCTGCTGTCTTAACCTTTTAAAGGCTAGCGGTAACTTTACATACGGCCAGGTTTAACATTAAAAAATTCTACGTGGTCCCCACATTGCGCTTATGTGCTTTGTACGGATCTCAGAACAAACAGCAACTTTTGCCTTATAAAACATTAAGAAATTTGTTTTCATAACCGAGGTGGGAAGTGTTTACAGCGCGGTACGCACTGAGTCCTTATACAAAACAGATGCGCTTCGTCTTTAAACGGTTAATGTTAGGTTTATTGCGCTATATTATAATTAATTAGAATTTTGTGAAGTTCATAAATTTTTATGCCAGCTTTTGAAAGTTTCAACCTCTCATTTGGCTGATGAGGAATTCTGTTACTTATAATTTTTGGTACAGTAATCGTCAGTACTTGTTTTCGTGTATGGCACTGTGAGTTTGGCTAGAATCGGCTTCGTCGCCTCGTCTGGATTGTCTTCCTCCTATGTAACGTCATATAATAAAATACTTGTAGTATTTGTGTAAATAGGCAGATCAAAAAGGGATGCCACACACCAAGATGAAAAACAGGTTTATCTAGTAAGCCAAACCGAGTAGATGTTCTATCATAGGACAGAAACTCAGTCTGTCTCCGAAACGCATTGCCTTTGTATTGTATTTTAAGCAAGCAATGGACAAAGGCCGAAGAGAGAACTATGGCAATAGCAGGAATATGAGCCCTTTGATGGCTGGCAGTAGTTAAAATTATAAAAACTGTGTTACGTACATCACAGAGAATAAAATCCCTGTCCGTTAGAAACATTGTAATGTTGTTTGGTTAATATTCGGCGTTTCATTGTCAGAATTCTATGAAAGACATATATACTATGTGTGTCAACATACACACGCACTGTGTGTGTGTATGTGTGTGTGTGTATGTGTGCGTATATGTGTGTGTATGTGTGTGTATGTGTGCGTGTATGTGTGTGTATGTGTGCGTATATGTGTGTGTATGTGTGTGTATGTGTGTGTATGTGTGTGTATGTGTATGTGTGTGTATGTGTGTGTACACATGTTACAGTAGTTGGTGCGCATAGCGACCGCTGGGATTTACACGCTTAACCTCGTTGTAAAAGACTGCGCTTCATAGATTCAGAACTATTCTTATTAAAGCCTATTTTCTCTTTTATCAAAAATGACTTAGAAGCCGTATCGTGCAGCCGTAACTATTTTTCTCCAAATAACCAACATCCAAATATTCGCCAATTTCTGTTCTGGCGTTAATACTTTGTTTTGTGACAAATTGTGATTGATATCAGTGAAGAAGTCTGAGGAATTATAACTTTCAATAGAGGACAATATTTGGTAAATTTGATAATGTTCAGTTTGGACTCTGCATAACTTATCGATACATATCGGATAATACTTAATGTGAAAAATACTCCAAGTAATGGAAAACTCTCCAATACTTTCAGCAGTAAGACATAATCCGTATTTGTACTTCTACGTAATATGTTGTTCTTTGAATATTAAATAAATACACTTAAATAAGAGAAAATCAAAAGGCGTAAAAACCTTCATGTGGTGTTCGTAGAATGAAATACAAAACGCATTTCCGCTCTCTACAGTCGAGTTTGTCGCCTGCTGTTCCTCATGTAAAAAGAGACTTGAATAAAGTAAATCAGATATTGCCGTGTCGCGGCTTTGGTGAAAATGAAGCTACGTTATATTCATCTACTGTTTCTATTGTTTAAGCGCAAGAAACTTCGACTTGTCGCTGTTTTCCTGAAGAAATTCGCGAAAACAAGTGCTTGTGTTTCAGAATGCGGATCTCACCCCGTAAGGGTGCCTTAAAGCGCTAAGGCTTCTCAATTGAAGTTTTTGTTTACACGTCTCTCGTCTTGGCTTACGCAAAGCCTGACACATCAGCAGATATGTTTTGTCACGTACTTCACGGTTGAACCGAAAAAGGGTAACTCAAGCGTTATGGAATCTGCCTCGTGGATATTAGGCTGAATTCAATTTGAGTCTTGGCAAGGTACTGGTTTCCTTGCACATGGCTTGTGTCAGTCTCTCTGTGACATTTCTGATTGAAGAAGAGGCTCCTTCTATTAAACAGTGGATCGTTATTGATTGACAATCCAGGCTGAATTACTCTGCAATTCATAAATAGCTATTTAAATTATCTCCGAACAAACAGATCAAAAACCCCACCAATTACCATCTTGTTTTATAGACGTCTAAATAGAACAGTCGCGATAATTCGAAGAATAGGAATGTCTTTAGATATAAGCACTGAAGTGTCCGTACCGCCGACCCCAGTGGCCGCGCGGTCTAAGGCGTAGGTCTGCGGCCGAGCGCTTGCTGGGATCGTGGGTTCGAATCCCACCGGGGGCATAGAGTTTTGTGTCTTGTGTGTGTTTGTGTTTGTGTTGTCAGGTAGAGGTCTCTGCGACGGGCCGATCTCTCGTCCAGAGGAGTCCTACCGACTGTGGTGTGTAACTGAGTGTGATCAAGAGGAAAACAAAAACCTCGTCACCTACTGTGAGTAGGTAGAAGAGGGAAGGACTACAAAGTTTCCGTACCAGAAATACACGGCAATTCAAAAATCAGCACCGTAACTACGAACTTGTACATTATCCCCTCCATGTCGGATGAAACAGCTTAACTCTTTCCTTCATAGTTTATGTTCATTTACTTAATCTTTCTAGTGGAAATTAATTACAGTTTATAATATGTTACGCATAGGCGTAACATGGAGGGACAAGGGGGGGGGGGGAAAATGCCCTTCCAATATTTTTTCTGCATAAGAATACTTTTTTGGTTACTGAGTTGAAGAGGGGCAAATAAAAAAACTGGGATAAAAGTTGGGGGGAAAGGGGTGTATGTACATTAAGGATCGGTTCAAACCAATCTCCCCCTCTTTCTAATTTGACTTCTTCGCAAATTAAAGTTGTTAACATCCATGGTCAATTTTACACCCCCTCTCCCCCCAAATGTTATTAGCCAAGTTACGGATATTGTATTACCTCATATCGCTCTAGGTTTTAACTCTTATATTTAAATTAAATCAAACTGTGATTTAATAAATATGGTTTAATTTACGGCTCTGAATAAATGCGTAATTTTAGTGGAAATAAATGTGTTAGTTAATACATTCTGACGTCTAACACTAAACAAATGCAATTGTCAGCAGGAAAACACAGGTGGTGTGCATGCGGCCATCCGCGAGTGCACATGTTACCACAGGTTCACCTGCCTGCCTCTCGAGACCTGTCACCATCTGCCGATCTCAATGATCCGCTGGGGAACAAACCCGCAGCCAGGAAATATTCGGTTGGAGCATTTCATTTCCGGGCAGTAAAATTGTTAACACAGGGCAGGTTCAGTCTGACCATTGAATTCATAAAATAACTTATATTAATAACGGGAACAGTGTCAATTATAAGGTGTTTTAATTATGTTTTGCCTCCTAATAATTGTGAAAAATATAATGGGAATTCCCTTGTCATCATGTAATTATCACCAGTATTAAGTTGGTAACGGCTTGGCTGGATCACCTATAAACTGCCGTGCAGTTAACTTATGTGAGACTAATTCTGTAGTATTCATTCACAATTTATTAGTCTGATTAGACATTGACGTTCTCCTTAGACTTCCTGAATTTTTAAGATGGGACCGATTGGTTGTCCCGAAACGTCGGTACATAATTACCACTCCACGCTGCGTAATATCCCAGAAGAGCGCACATCTCAATTGATCGTGTGGAGGGAGTCGCGGTACATTTAAAGGCAATAAACCAACATGACGGTATTGAGGAAAACCACGAGAACATGTCAGTTTAATCACCGGGTCCGGATTCGAAACGACAAAACCACAGCCCACCCCGAACAGAAAACAAATTTAGCCACTAGACCGCAACTTTCACTGTGGTTACCGCTTTATAAAATTGAACATAGAGGTCACGTCATGACCTCCCGATACGTTTGTGCTGTGGTCGCTTTGTATTTGAATCCACGGTGAATAATTAGACGACAACCCAGCTATGTTTCTGTTCAGAGCTGAAGTCATTATGACGTCGTATGCTTATAATCTAAAAACCAAAATAAGAGTTTTACACTTCAAATACAATGTACGATCAGTTATTTGTACTCTTTACACACAATTAGTGTCACGTTAATATGATAAATTATTAACAGGTCTCAGCTTCCTGTCAAATACAACACTTTCTTAGCTGCTACTCATTTGATTGCACGCGACATGTTGTCCAAACATTTGGTTCATTCTTAAGGGTTCCTTTTTTTAAGGTCTGGCAAGACACAGACGTATAAATAAATATTAGATAATGTATGTGTAAACAGCCTGCAAAGAAAGATAATACTGTACATCCGAAACTGGCAAGTGGACCAGAGAAGCACGAAAACAATACACACACAGAACTGTGTATAAACAACGTAAGGCAAACCAGGGGTGAACAAATCCCGGAAGCAATGTCGCCATGGCCACTAAATATTGTACGGTGGCGTATAATGCTTGTGGGTTCTCAGAATAGAATTTGCGTCACGTCACCGTTTTGGTGCTTAGAATTTTGAGGTCTCTGCGATTTTTTTTGGAAAATTTGTCCACCCCTGAGATAAACTATAAATGACGAACTATTTTGACTAGAGATTTTGATTATCGTCATAATAGGTATATGTACGACATTTAAGCTTAGGCCGTTTCAAATTATTAACGACAGTTTTCGTCGGTGATTGCCTATATGTGGAAACTTTTGAATGAACCAACGGTTCGAAAATACATGGGGTACAAAAAAATGAGTAACAACCAAGGAAAGTCTGTTGTATTTGTCGGAAGGTTGTGGCCAGTTAGCTATTAATATGACGATATAGCACTGAAGGACAAAAGGATAAGGGAAACTTTATATTTTCAGATTCTTGTAAGTTTGTTGATGCAAGTACGCGCCAAAAAGTAGGAACGTGTCAAGTTTCCTTACAAAACGACTGGCTGGCCATCTCCGATATCTAAAGCAACGTTAAGGTATCTTAATTATCCGCGTCAAATGTCAGCGTAAAGGCAGAGAACCGACAGTGTAACGGGACCGTTATTCGAACAGAAAGGTATCACCGTGTAATAGGGTGATATCCAATGATTGCTTGTAAATACGACATGGATAGAACAAAAAGGTGAAGATCTTGGGTCTAGACAATGAGAATAAGAATATCTTAGCCGACACTAATTTCTATCTTCTATAACTAAACGCAACATTTTTTCCATCAAATTATTTAAAACCAGACAAAATACTGTCTGTCTACAGGTGAAAGGTCAGAAGTAATTATGTGCCTCTCCACGTCATGAAGGCAAATACGAGAGCTAGAGGGAAGTCAGTGGTCAACTTCACGCGCCGGCTGCTTTACCCTTAGGAAAGAACCTCGATACCCATATAATAGGAAGTTGGGTAACCCTACGGCAGATCTGGACGGTTTTGGAAAAGAGAAAATCTCTCCCCCCTGCACTTTCGAGGAGTTTCCTTAACCTTTTAAAGCCTAGCGGTAACTTTACGTACCACCAGGTTTAACATTAAAAAATTCTACGTGGTGCCCACATTGCGTTTATGTGTTTTGTACGGATCTCAGAACAAACAGCAACTTTTGCCTTATAAAACATGAAGAGATTGGTTTTTATAACCGAGGTGGAGAGTGTTTACAGCGCGGTACGCACTGAGCCCTTATATAAAACAGATACGCTTCGTCTTTAAAGGGTTAAATACAGAAGTGATATGGCATTTATTTAGTTATCAGTATACGACCTACGTGTAGTTTGGGTCAGTGTTTATATGAATTATTTAAATTTCATAAATAATTTTGCAATTTAAATTAAAATGTGAGCACTGAGCCAAGCAATCGAGCGAACATCACTGCGTTTTCGTAGTATGCAGATCTCGAATTCAAATCTCAATTTCCATATCTCTCCTCAGCCAGATTCTTCTCTCTTTTCCTCAGCCTTTTCAAGAAAATATCGGTGCATTACCTCAAATTACGCCAAAAGCACTTTCCCTTAATTCACTTTACAATATATTATTCTCTAATCATTTTTCAGGGCTACTGACAGCGCCGTAAAAAACCCACAAACAAGTAAGCTGTAGGAGTAATGACTTCGTCGAACTTTGCAAAGCGTAGGTGGGTTCTGTTACTTCTGTCTACAAAATTTATTCATCCTGATTTCAATGTAAATGGACAGTGAAATACAATTTAAATAGAAGGAGTGTCTGGCTGTGTGCCATCTTAGAGTAAAATTCGGAAATAATTCTGAGAAAATGAAATTTCTGAAGAAAACTTTCGACGGAAATCAGAGCGTAGAAAAATAAATGGCTTATTAATGCCTTCAAAGGAATAAACATGAGAATGTTGCTCATTTTACAGGAAATGACTCATGATTCTAGAATATGAAATGTCTAGTCTTTTGTTTCTTTATGTTTATTAAAGCTTTTTTCCTGTGTACTAAAGTATTTACAAACATAATTTCTGACCCCGGTGCACAGGGTAAGAAATACATCCAGAAATACTGTAGAAACCAGGAAATAAAGAAAGATAAATATGCCTGGCAGTCGAGTAAATTTTGCAAAATGAAAAATAAGGAATGTGGCCAAATATGGGCCCACAGAATGTGTTTATGATTTGGAGATCTGTGAAACCCTGAGTAAATGCGAAGTTTGTCTAAAGCGTCAGCGACTTGAGTAGGTTCTAGTCAGTCGAAAATTAAGTTCTGTTCTTCAGTATTTTACATAAATATTTTACACAAAAATTCAGTCAACAATCAACCATATTTTCTCCTTTCTTTGTTAGGAGGTGAGCGACTAGTTTCAGCGTATACAGGCCACCATGAGGCTCCTTGTTACAAAAACGTGATTACAAAACTCTACGTGCTACAAAAGAGGGAAAGCCTTCTCTTTACAGTGTTCTTCAGGCTTCACTGTCGCTACCGCCAGGAAAATCAATGTTTATGTATTAATTTATTTACAGTGTCTTAAAAAAATTCCTTATATTTAAGTGCGAGAAATCTTCGTATTGTTGAATATTCTAACTTTAAATTGCAGCTTATGCATGTACGTCCAAATATATATCTATCTATATATATATATATGTGTGTATGTATGTATATAGTATGTATATAGTATGTATATAGTATGTATAACAGCTCTAAATGTTTGAAAGTTCCCTCGTCATTGTCTGCGTAACCGCTAAATTTTGGGTGTACGTGTTTTTGGTATATTCAATGTAATTTAAACTAAGGAACGTTTTCCCCAAGTCTAGTTCATTTCTCCTGGGACATCCAGTATAGACAGTCGAACTCGTTTATAGTGACATCTGTTTATATACACCTCGTCTATTGCGTCAGGTATTCTGTGGTACAAATTAATTCTTCACTGTTAATCATAACATTAAAACTCGTCGGTTATAACAACACTCGTTTATGACGATACAAAGTATTCAGTCCCTTTCATGACGTTATAAGCGAGTTTGACTGATTTATTTATTTATTTATTTATATGGAAAAGGAACGTCCAGCAGTGTCGGCATAGCACAGTCTCATTTTAAATTTCTCTAGTTAATTCTTACTTTTAACTATTTCTTAGCGCTCCACCACGGGAGGTATAATTCTTGATCCGTCACCTGTGAAAGGAAGCGGAGTCGCCTTCCGAAACATGGCGCTTTAGTCGTACATTACAGGAAGAGAAAGCGCAAACGAAGTGTGTTACTGAGTTAACAGGGGCGTTCAGGGGAATAAACTAAAAATGACGTAGAGTTTCCTTCTCAGGAAGAAATGAAAGAAAAAGAAGAAAGAGAGAAAAATGGAATGCGAAGAAACGAGTGTGTTCATAGAACATCAGAGTAAAATGAGAAGTAGAACGGCTCAACACAGGACGCAGAAGAGCGCGGTAAGATTATGCATTCGTCTTTATTTATTTAACTTTGTGATAAGGTCCTCTGAGATAACCGCATAAATATGCAGTTCATGTCCAGCATTTCAGAGGCCGTCTCTGTCTACAGCCTCAGGGGTTGATGTGATGAAGTGACGCAGCAGACCGTTATATTTATACCAAGAGCCTTCATCTGTGTCACTCATCACAGCAACCCTTGGTGAGGATGACGATAATCACGATTACTATGACGACAGTGATGATGCAAAGACAGTCTCTGAATCTTTGGAAAAGGGCTGCACATTTATACCGCTGTTCAACTGAGAAGACCTTACTTTATACAGTTGCACTGCAAGTTCCAGACTTGTACACTATGTCAGTTGTTGAATATTTGCTTCAGAGACGTATTATAATGGAGAAAGAAAGAAGCAAGTCGGACTTAAATGACGTCTAGGCTCATTCAGTATCTTCTCTGTTTTTTTTATTAATTGCAATGAACTACTGAAAAATCATAGCTTTTTACTGCAGAATCTCTTTTGAAAACGTTTTAAAAATAAACCCCCGAATAAGCACTGTTTTTGTAATTAGTGTTGGAATTAACCCTTTAAAGACGAAGCGTATCTGTTTTATATAAGGACTCAGTGTGTACCGCGCTGTAAACACTCTCCACTTCGGTTATAAAAACCAGTCTCTTAATGTTTTATAAGGCAAAAGTTGCTGTTTGTTCTGAGACCCGTACAAAACACATAAACGCAATGTGGGCACCACGTAGAATTTTTTAATGTTAAACCTGGTGGTACGTAAAGTTACCGCTAGGCTTTAAAAGGTTAAATATCCTTCCTTTGACTAATTTTTCGGGTGACGTAATGACAATCGATAAACTGCACAGCGATCATCCCAGAAACTTTACCGGAAACCGAATACTGGAGGTCCTACAGGAGTAACTCTTATAGATGTGTCCTTGACTACACCTGGATGCTCTGGTCAACAGCAGGAGAGAAGGCAGGTCGTATGACCGGTGACAGTTTTGTCGATAGCTCGAATTGCAAACATCTGATCCTTGCCTATATCCGTGCTTCCGAGTAAACAAACTCCGAACGATCTTCAACAAACATGTTTCTGCGGCTACATCAGAGGCTAATGGCTTCGTCGAAGTGATTTAATGCGATTCTCGCAGATCGGGTCACAGGTGTTTCTACAAGAACACTTTTTTTTACGACGAGACAAGCTACACAATTCAGGCAAAAAGTCTGGCTCAGGAAAGAAAAACTTCCATTCTTTCAGGTAACATCACAGGTTTACAAAGGCGTTTGAAGAACTGACATAACTGAGTGGTAATATTTAATACCACAAGTATACTTTGCGAGACGAACAGTGCGTCACAGAACACCTTACCGCCCGCAGTAGAGTTCTTTTTGAGAACCTGATAGTCTCAAATTTAATAAAGGAGTTTCTTGCTTCTCTCGTAACCCCAGTTTCCTTCCCATATTCAGAAAATCCCTAAACCGCCAGAATGAAGTCAAAATTTTCATATCATCTTAATTTAAAATTTAATATAAATTTCTTATCTGCGCCTAGGTCTCCCACGTGACTCCATAAATTCTGAGATTGCCATGACAATTTTATGCGCAATTCTCATTTCTCTCCTACCGCCTACACATTCGACTGCCTCATTTTTTGTCAAGATTATATTCATCTTAGACCTGAGTCCTTCAACTTCTTAATTACGTACCTGCCTACCAAACTGTACGGTGTCACATCTCTAAAACTGTAACTTTCAAATTCGCATCAGTGAGAACCTCAAATCTCACCTATTCTTTCTCACAGTAACCTTAAAATTTCCAAT
Source organism: Coptotermes formosanus (assembly GCA_013340265.1). NCBI lineage: Eukaryota > Metazoa > Arthropoda > Insecta > Blattodea > Rhinotermitidae > Coptotermes > Coptotermes formosanus. Next base: position 410,469 of record BLKM01000338.1, on the reverse strand, counting down.
TATCCCCCAGAGTTCTCGAAATATTTCACTCTGCTTTTACATTAATTCCTCGCAGAGCTTCAACAAATTTTGGGCTATAATTTTTTCTTCATTTCCTTTAATAAATATGTACCATTTCTCTGGTAGTCATTGTAGTGCCTTGGCTACGGGCTCTATGACTACAAATCGTTTTTCTATTCCTGACAGAGGCAAGAATCTTTTCTCCACAAAGCCCTAACCGGTTCTGAGTCAACTGAGATTCCAATTCCATGGCTATCAGGGGCCCTGTCCCCATTAGTTAACCAGCCGTAGTGTGTCATTAAATCGCTAAACTCTATCCAATGTTGAGGTTAAGAATGAGTGGAATTCTCCCTCTACTCCCCCCATATTTTTCATGGCATGCAAAAGGAATCCTGCATTTTTATCTGTCTTCTTCCCGAACTTTCATATTTAACCTTTTAAAGCCTAGCGGTAACTTTACGTACCACCAGGTTTAACATTAAAAAATTCTACGTGGTCCCCACATTGCGTTTATGTGTTTTGTACGGATCTCAGAACAAACAGCAACTTTTGCCTTATAAAACATTAAGAGACTGGTTTTTATAACCGAAGTGGAGAGTGTTTACAGCGCGGTACGCACTGAGTCCTTATATAAAACAGATACGCTTCGTCTTTAAGTGGTTAATCTCCTTCTACGAAGGTTAGCCCACCTTAAAACTGCATTTCAGGTATTATATTCATGTTTCCTCTGTATCCCTCTACACAAACCTCAACAGCATGTGTTAATATTTCCACGTAGCCCTAAATTACATTATGTTCCCGCTCCCTCGCTCGCTATATAGTAACCCACATACGCCAGAGTAGCTGCTAAGTTAATTGTTTAGTTCTTCAGCGTAATAGAAGCTGATGTTAGTGATTCATAATAGAAAGTGACGCCAGTATTCTGAGTTTCTTTTTGATAAATATGAGTGTGTTTATTAAAGAGTACAGTTCCCACTACAGCAATTAATTTATTTCCATTTGAGAGACGGGGTCGCAGATGAGACGATAATTTAATCTTAAAATGGGTTCTAAAAATAGCGTGTTATTAAAATGTACGCGATACTCAAGTGGCGCTGCATAATGGTATAGTGGCGGATCTAGTGAACAGGACAATAAACCCTCGAGGTCCATGCGAGTAGGTAAATTTCTTGACTCACTTAGCGACAGAAAAAGAAGAAACTGAAGAAGAGAAAAGAGTAATATATATATATTTTTTTCTTCAATTATAAGAGCTGAAAATCACGCATGTAAACACACACATATACGCATGTATACATAAGCAGCACTGTAGAAAATGCACTATGGTCTGAGGTTGCAGGCACACCGTATTGTTACAGCACATGTTAATGCCACAGCACATCATACTGCCACAGCACACCGTACTGTTACAGCACATCGTAATGCCACATCACACCGTATTGCCACAGCACAGCGTACTGCCACAGCACACCGTATTACCACAGCACACCGTTCTGCCACAACACACAGCACTGCCACAGCACACCGTCCTGCCACAACACACAGCACTGCCACAGCACACAGCACTGCCACAGCACACCGTTCTGCCACAGCACACAGCACTGCCACAACACACAGCACTGCCACAACACATCGTACTGCCACAACACATCGTCCTGCCACAGCACACACCACTGCCACAGCACACAGTCCTGCCACATCACACAGTCCTGCCACATCACACCGTCCTGCCACAGCACACCGTACTGCCACAGCACTGCCACAACACACAGCACTGCCACAGCACATCGTACTGCCACAGCACATCGTCCTGCCACAGCACACACCACTGCCACAGCACACAGTCCTGCCACATCACACAGTCCTGCCACATCACACCGTCCTGCCACAGCACACAGCACTGCCACATCACACCGTACTGCCACAGCACACCGTACTGCCACAGCACACCGTCCTGCCACAGCACACCGTACTGCCACAGCACTCGTCTGTGGCTACAGGGCTTTGTATCTTCTGCGTGCTTGCGTGCGCGTGTGCGTGTGTGTGTCTGATTTACATAACTTATATAAGAAAATAATAAGGACGGTGCATTTTTCTGTTAATAAACATAAGGAAAGCTGGTCGTCACTCAAACGCTTCATTTAGTACAATTCATTCCTTCGGGATATGCCGTAAAATCCAATTTGCTCTAAGAATTTCAATGCCAGAATTTTATATATTTCGCGGAGTATAAAGTGCGTCGACTTTGGAGCCCGAATACCGCTAACAGTAAGGGTCCACACTGGCAGGAATGAGGATGTATTAGGGAAGTGAGAGGGACGCCATCTGCAGCACATTCGTATAGCCTCCATCTGCATTCCTACAGGGAGGCACGAAGTCATGAATGGTTTAAGAAGTTTTAAAGTACTTCTGGTTAATACTTTCAGTGGTACGTACGTATTCAGAGTATTTATTACTTGTCTCTGTATCTATATATTCATTATTTATCCATCTCTTCACCTTTCCATCAACTTATTCGTCACCCATAGATCAGTCCATTCATTCACACACTGCCCATATTGACGGGCAAATCTCCTTACAGTTTGCTTCCTTTCACATTACTGTGAATGGATATGCTTCCTTCCCCCCGTTTCCCGTACCTACCAGCATGTTTACGTCTAAGGGACTCTCCGAGCGCTGCGCTGTCTGATGTTGACTCCTGAAAGGAAAAACACCTGGCAACGGGCTGCTAGACCGGGTTCTCCCAAGGGTAAACCTAGTCTTATCCGGCAGGTTTGAATTTCTTTAAATTCTTCGGTTGTGTGTTTTAAATTAGGCTTTGTTCAAAATAAGTAACCACCGCCCGATCTTCTGTGCATTTTACTTTCTAATGTGCGATACCATTATCTCTGGATATTTTACATTGTTTATTTATTTTGAATTGTTCCATATTATTATTATTATTAAAATTACTGCTAATATTGCGATTATTATTATTATTATCATCATCATAATATATGTAATCTACAGTTTATATCCATCACCAAATATATTCCGGGTAATCAAATCAAGAAGAATGAGATGGGCGGGGCATGTGGCATGCATGGGGGAGGGGAGAGGTGCATACAGGATTTTGGTAGGGAGACCTGAGGGAAGGGGACCCCTTGGGAGACCCAGGCCTAGATGGGAGGATAATATTAAAATGGATCTTCAAGAAGTGGGATGGGACCATGGACTGGATTGAGCTGACTCTGGAGAGGGACAGATGGCGGGCTCTTGTGAATGCGGTAATGAACTTCCGGGTTCCATAAAATGCGGGGAATTTCTTGACTAGCTGAGGACCTGTTAGTTTTTCAAGAAGGACTCTGCTGCATGGAGTTAGTTAGTTAGTTAGTTAGTTAGTTAGTTAGTTAGTTAGTTAGTTAGTTAGTTAGTTAGTTAGTTAGTTATGGTTTGTATCAGATTTTATTAATTCTTGTATGGTCTGTCACTTTTAACTAAAGGCACGTAATACATGACAATTTGTTTCATTGCTATATTAAAATCGTATGAAGAAGTATCTAAAAGTGTTAAGCCCAGATGCAAGTAAGTGTGTTCATTAGATTTTCCAGCTATTAAGCCTGACGGGCGGAATGCAGCGAAATACCAAAAAGAAAAAAAAGGCAAGGCAATATGGGGCCCTCCGTGGGTAGACGCCCTTCCACTTCTATCTGTACATAATTCATACACGTATGTCTTATTTGAAAGTTCTCTCTGTGTTATGAAATGAGATAAAAGGAAAATAACTCCGTGATTTAACTAAGTAACCAACAAAGCAACCCCGTGGAGTTGTTTCATCTTGAGAACTTAAGCGCTCAGCTATTCAAGAAGTCCCTCGCTTTTTACTGAAAGTGTATCTACCCTCTTTGCAACAGCTTGACACTGGTTCCTGTCCTTGTCTACATGGCTCTAGTTCCGATTTGCATACTACATTAACAAGAAGCATTTTAATTTTATTCTTCCTCTACACTTAGAACTCTCAATTCTCCCATTTTCCGATTACATGTTTGCATCTAACTCTCTTGTCTTTGATGCACTCTACACGCCACAGCTCTTTCGTTCTCCTTGGTTTCATGTTATAAGGTAAAGGTAAAGGTTCACCCTATAACAGGCCCTGAGGGCCCAAGAGGGGGAGTAGAGGTATAGCTCTATCCGTTCGTGAGCCTCGGCACGAGGAGGCAATTGGGTGGCTAGCCCCAGGCCCCGGCCGCTTTACCCCCGGGAAAGAGACCCGGTACCCATTGTATAGGAGGCTAGGTGGTCCCCAGGGCCGGTCTGGACGGCTGCGGAAAGTCTCGCCCTCAGCGGTATTCGATCCCCGGACCGTCCAGCCCGTAGCGAGTCGCTATACCGACTGAGCTATCCCGGCCCACGTTTCATCTTATATGAAGATAAAATATTTGATGGAAAATACGTACATATTATTAACCGTTCCGCATGCACTTCTGTTCGACCTATTGTCGCTGTCTCCCTGTTAGGTCCGCTGAGTCTCCTAATCATTCTTTTCTAAAATTCACTAAATCAGATTTTAAGTGCCTTTATTTAATGGCGCTGTAAATTTCTAAGGTTATGCAGCGTCGGTGCTAGATGAGTGAATGTGAGACACTGGTGGCAGGATACCGACAGGAGGAGCCCGAATTACCCGGAAAAGGACCTGTCTCAGGGTCAACTTAAAGGACCTGTCTCAGGGTCAATTTAAAGGACCTGTCTCAGGGTCAATTTAAAGGACCTGTCTCAGGGTCAATTTAAAGGACCTGTCTCAGGGTCAATTTAAAGGACCTGTCTCAGGATCAATTTAAAGCACCTGTCTCAGGGTCAATTTAAAGGACCTGTCTCAGGATCAATTTAAAGCACCTGTCTCAGGGTCAATTTAAAGCACCTGTCTCAGGGTCCATTTAAAGGACCTGTCTCAGGGTCAATTTAAAGGACCTGTCTCAGGGTCAATTTAAAGGACCTGTCTCAGGGTCAATTTAAAGGACCTGTCTCAGGGTCAATTTAAAGGATCTGTCTCAGGGTCAACTTAATCACGACAGATCCCACACAGACTTGTCAGGATCGAACCAGGGTTCCCGCAGACAAAAGTCGGCAGCCCCCAACTCCAACCTCGACATATGTACTCCCTTAAATACTTCCATTTTCCATTTCTTTAGATTTATTCCATCACATAGATATCACAGCATGCAAAATCCTGACGGTTAAATACGTTAATCAGCCCTAATGAGTCACAGATAAATTCCTCTATATAGCAACTCGCTATGGGCTGAACGGTTACAGAACCGAATCCCGGCGGGGGTGAGATTTTCCGCACCCATCCAGACTGGCTCTGAGGCCCAGCCAAGCTCTTATAAAATGGGCACCGGCGCCTTCCCCAGGCGTAAAGCGGCCTGGGCGTGGCGTTAAACTCCCAACGCCTTTTAGCCCCGATGTTAAATAAAGAGTAGAGCTATATCTCTACTGCCTTTCTGGGCCTTCATGGCCTGTTCTAGGGCGAATGTTACTTACATGAATGGGTCATCAACACACTAAATGTGGAAATACATCCAGTTCGCCTATAACGACCGGCAGGTTTGGCATTTATATTCCGGTAACATTCCACACAACTGAATCAATCACTTACATCCTATGTTCTGAATTTGAATGTGGATATAATATGTCGTAGATTTTGAATAATAGGGGAACAAAAGTTTCCTCTTCTTTTCGTTTTAAAACGTTACAAATTCCATGTTATAAACGAGATAGGCCCGCCGGCTGACTTCTGTCTGTAATTAAGTTGTGAAGGATGACCCGATTGCTATCGAGTTTGTGCCAAGCGAGACAGTCCGACTGGTTCTGTTGATTAAGAGGTGCAATATTTCACGGCGGTTCAACAGAACGACGGGACACACAAAGACTAATTGGACAGAAGAACTGGAAGAAAATGCACCGAAATTATGCTGGAATATGGCGCTGTCATAATGCAGCTTTATGTTACTACGGTAAGAGTTCCTTATGGTTTTATCTGACGTATGATCTACATAGTGCAACTACGTTGAACAACATAATAATAATAATAATAATAATAATAATAATTGTTATTATTATTAAGTTGGAGATGAGGGGTGCCTAGAGGGTTTTGGTGGGGAAACCTGAGGGACGGAAACCGTTAGAATCACAGGGCTTAGATGGAAGGACAATATGAGACTGGATTTTAAAGAAATCTGTTTAGAGGGCGTGGACTGGATTAATCTGGCTCATGATAAGGACAAGCGGTGGTATCTTATGAAAACGCTAATGAAATTTCGCATTCTATAAAATGCGGGATTTTTTTTTTCCGAAGAAACGTTAGTTTCTCAAGAAGAACTCTGTTCCAAGCAGTTTGTTGGTTGTTCTGCGGTTCAGCTGGTTGTTCTGCGGTTCAGCTGGTTGTTCTGCGGTTCAGCTGGTTGTTCTGCGGTTCAGCTGGTTGTTCTGCGGTTCAGCTGGTTGTTCTGCGGTTCAGCTGGTTGTTCTGCGGTTCAGCTGGTTGTTAAGACGTATGAACTACAGTCCTTCAAACTTTATTGTTTTTTCTTGGGACTACCTGCCCATTAACACAGTGTTGTCACCGTTGTAGCCCCTCTCCATTCATTATATGTTATTTACAAATATTTTACCTTATTAAAGAATTTATATTTAACTTCGTCAAACAACACGAATATAGATCTGCAGGAAATTACAAAACAGAACAAAATACAGAGCCGTGTTGGGTGGTTTAATAATTTCCTAGGTCATCCACATGTTCTTTATTTTAGAATTCATAGACCCAATTAAGAATTCTTGTTGGCATACAAGGCCGTGAGCTTTGATGCATACGTACAGAATTTCCTTCAAATTTATCTACAGGACTACACGGCGTCGCACGGCCGAAGACTGTAATCTTGATGAACACCATTACGAAAAACTAAAATCTCACAAGCTAAAGACGTCCATAAAGTACGAATATAAAATTTTTTCAAATGTTTTGCCTAAGAAGTGTAAAAATAAATAACAGAAAGAATTATCACTTAGTAACGATACAATGTATTTACAACACGATCATCTGGCACTAACATTGCAGCAGTAACGCAGGCAAAACATACAGTAGTTACAACAGAGTATTGACAAACATTGTCCCTGCGTGTTGTGTTATGGTAACCAAAAAGATTTTCAGATTGCCCGTGTCGTTTTGTGCGTACACTACTGCTTCCAATTTATACAGATAAGCACAACAAAACACCTTATTCTTTAATTTTTATTGCTTTAAAGCAACATGTTTCGGTCGCGCGAAGCGACCATCATCAGGCATACAAAGGAAGAGTGTTTAGGCAGAGACATACACGGAAATAATGGGTACTGTATATTCCATAATTTTATAATCTTATAATTTATACATACTTTTAAACCCCTATAGTCTATGCACTGTAAAATTTCAAAATTTCAATCTTATGTAAAAGAAGAGGTCTCTGCCTTAACACTTTTCCATCATATGTATGTGTTTTGCCTGATGATGGTCGTTTCGCGCTACCGAAACATGTCGCATTATAGTAATAAAAACTGAGGAATAAGGCATTTTGTTTTGCTTCTTTGTATAAATTGGAAACAGAACCAAAATGACTGCTCCAGGAATCTGCCTTACACGCTGCCGCCAACTTTGTCACATGCTCTGTTCGTGCCGTTCTGCGAATACCATTCAAGAAAGGTTAAACTTAGACTAACCCTCTTCCGATGCCTGAAATTAAAATTTGTATAGTAATTTGGTTCAGACCTATGGGGCTTAACGTAGGTAAATTTATTTTAAACTCTCTCGTCCAGTACATCACCGGAGTGTCAGTCAGGAAAGCTCACATACTGCTGAGTACATTAAATCTTCCTTATTACACATTACTGTATGAAAATTAATGTCAATTTATCAATTAGATCTTACTCAACTGGTTCACGGCTTTTATTAGCCAATCGTCAGTCCTTCTGTGTTCACTGTTAAACAAATATTTCCCCCGTCTTTACCTCATGGTCCCGGTCCGTCATTTCGTCGAAGTTGCGCTTAATTCACGTACAAATAATAAAGCCTAAAAACGTCGAAACGTCTTCGATTAACCGAAGATGAGTCTCCAAATTACGTTGCAAAATACGTTTAATCAGATTTTCTTTAAACCAGTTGTCGTTCGTCCCCTCCCCCCTCAAATATTTCATTAACCAGCTGCGAACTCAGGATCCTACATCTCTCTGGCAGTGAAAAGCTGCTGGTAAGACTCATGTGCCTCAATACCTGGAAACTTATAGACAGTCCCTTTTACTCTTCAATGTGGGCAATGTGAAAGGAACGGCAACAAACAAATGTTTAGAGATATATCGTGAGAAGGATTGGTGGTTTGGGTACTTGTAGCACTGGGGTGGGTCTGAGACCGTACCTTGGGGCTACGACTATAGATAGGCCTATTATAAAGACAGTAGGTAATGTGCTAATGAGATACTAAATTGCTTATGGATATGTGTAAATAGAAGCAAGATATATATATATATGCCTGTGTTTGTGTGTGTGGAATTGCTGAAACGTGTAAATGCCATCATTCTTTTCGAACAGCCACGCAGATCACCACAAACTGAATGCAAGGAAAGACATCGCATCCGGATTTGTTTCAGGTTCCCTCAGGTGTTCCTGTATATGTTTGCATTTTGTTTCCATAATTCAATCGGATTGGTAGCAGTCGCCCGTTTTTTATTTTCCCAGTTTTACAAGAGAAGGTTGTGCTTCTTTCATGCATGATTTGTGTGTGTTTGCTTCAGAGTTTTAAAGTGAGAAAGACAAAAAAACATGTCATTGAATTCAAAAAGAATTTGTAGAGCTGTGAAATGAAAAATCTTTATGAGTGATGGACACAAAAAAGCTTTATCTCGCCCTGAAACATTTATGAACAGGGGGGTAAATCTTCCGCCTGAAGACAATGACGTGAAATTTTTCAGACAGATCCATATTTCCAAAGAATACCATTTTAGTCCGTAGTTGATGGTTCACTTACAAAACCCAGCGGAAATAAGAAGGTAATACTGAAGTAGGTATTGTTAGATTGGTATAAGGGCGTGGACTGAATTTATCTGGCTAGGGATATGGTCCACTGATGCACTCTTGTGAACATGACAATAAATCACCTGGCCCCTTAAAAGGTGGGGAATTCACTGACCAGCCAAACGACCCGTAGCTTGTCCAGCAGCAATCAGCTCCTGCTACACGTACTCACTTCGCTGCCTTGCATCGATAAAGTTGCAGAAACGATTATCTTCCAGTCAGTCTCTTAGCGCTATCTGTTGCTAACATGGAACACTACACGCGCGTTTTGTAGCTGTCGGCATCAGGCGGCCAAATTGAGAAGTACATACGAAAGAGAAATGTTCGTGGAATCTTTGTTGTCTTTAAAAAGAAAGATCGCCTTGAATTCGATAGACAAAGAAGCATAATACTTACATCAGTCTCTCCTGTAACAGGTACGTCTGCTTACCGGAGCTCAGTTCATAAGTGACAGCCTGGCCGAAATACGTAACAGTGCAAGTACGCAACGAACAAGTAACTCTACTGCGGTACTGCAGCAGTAAACCTCTAGCCCGGTTGCCGAAATCTCCGCCTAGACACCGGCTGCTGTTAGTGCGATCTTCCTAAGACCCTCCAGGCAAATTCTGCGATATTACCTCGATTATGCCAAGAATGCCTCATTCTCAGTCCCTTACAATCCGTCATTCACCCTCCGCGCTACCTAAACTGATTTACTGTCGGCGTCATAAAATAAAGCACAGAACATTAACGCTACTTCCATTTTCCGATATGTTTTTGTGGCATGGCGGACAAGCGCAGGGAGAAATGTAATCTTACTTTTACTCCGTAATGTTTTCAATTTCTGTACTAGTCTTGTCTTCAGAGAATGAATGCTGACAAGGAAAAGAACTCGGTTCATAAAACTAGTTTGGAAGTTTCGTTGAAATTTTTTGGATTGATGAAACTAATTAATTGTAGAATCTAACTAACTAACTAACTAACTAACTAACTAACTAACTATCTATCTATCTAACTAACTAACTAACTAACTAACTAACTAACTAACTGCATGGAGCAGAGACCTTCTTAAAAAGCTAACAGATCCTCAGCTAGCCAAAAAATATCCCGCATTTTGTGGAACCCGAAGTTTCATTACCGCATTTACAACAGCCCGCCACCTGTCCCTATTCTAAGCAAGCTCAATCCAGTCCATGCCCCCATCCCACTTCTTGAAGATCCACTTTGATATTATCCTTCCATCTACGCCTGGGTCTCCCAAGTGGTCTCCTTCTCCCAGGTCTCCCTACCAAAATCCTATATGCACCTCTCCCGTCCCCCATACGTGCCACATGCCCCGCCCATCTCACGTAGAATCTAATAATTGTTAGAGATATTACAACAGTGGGATGTGTGCGAAAGAAGAAAATGATTCGCTAATTAGAGACGTATCAGCCTAAATGGCAGTTAATACCCTTTGTGTAGTGCAAATGTATTTCATATTATGTGCCTTCCGTAAAACATGATAACATATCATTCGAACAGGCCATTGGTGTAGCACAAATATACACTTGTAGAACTGTCAGAGCTTGCATTTAGAATTTTCCCTATTCTAAATACTTTCACACTAACTTTTGCACACTCTGATGGAATTTTCGATCTGTTAACATTTTTTTTCGAATTACACGGAAAAAATCCACAGTTTCGAAGAAGTAACTCCGGTGGTTTTGTTAATGTGAGCCCTGTTTGTTTAAATATCGTAAGTTAATGACTACCAAGAATAAATGTATTTTCTTCCTCCCAACCACGACTAGCCCAGTTGTGCTTCTCAAGGCACCTCCTGTCCAGTGTACAGGGGGAACCCTTTGTATGGTATTAAATCGGCCGCCGCCTAAAGCTGGGGTTAGGGATGTTAAGAGTGCTTCAAGATCTTCAATGCGTGGTGCACAATTAAATAAGAATCATCTCTAATTTAAGAACATCGTCACACAAAAGCCAATTAGTCTTGTTATGTTTGTTAGCAGATGCGTTAAAACCACACATGTGTTAAGCGTTGAGAATCTTCAAAGCGGAGAGGGTTGCAGGAGTTTTTCCGATATTGTTTTAAATGTTAGTATGTGGAATTAAATTCCTGACATTGGTATTTTGATATAAAAGACACAGTACTTACAGTATTCACACTCGTATGCTTCCATTTTCTTTTCTTGTTTCTTCTAATCTTTAAGAGGGCAAGTCTAAACAGAGGCTGTTAAAAAATAAAACGCGTCAGTGTATAGACCTACAGAGAAATTATTATTCTTAACCGGGACCATTACACACCACTGCCTCCCAAATCCTGTGAACGTAAATTAAATAAAATCTACAGGTCAGATTGATCACGTAAATTACACTTAATATAAAGCACTGCATTACATTATATTCGTGTGTGTATTTGTATGTTGGGAAATCAGCAAAATTAGAATAAGTTTCGTTTCGTTTCGCAGTCCCCTCTTCTGCCTACTCACAGTAGGTGTCGAGGTTGTTTATTTTCACTTGATCACATTCAGACACACACCACAGTCAGTAGGACTCCTCTGGACGAGTGATCAGCCCGTCGCAGAGACCTCTACCTGACAACACAAACACTGTACAAGAGACAAACATCCATGCCCCCGGTGGTATTCGAACCCACGACCCCAGCAAGCGCTCGGCCGTAGACCTACGCCTTAGACCGCGCGGCCACTGGGATTGGCTGAATTAAAATAAGTATAAAGGAAAAATAAAATCAATATCTGCTGATTGCATATCTCTATTTGTGATCCGCTTAATCAACTTAAGAATTTATGGAGACATACGTAATTAATACTTAATATATGTATCGTTAATTACCTCTGTCAAAACTAGCTTGTATGTTAGACAAATAAATCACAAGAGAAACAAAACGACGTACTTAGAAAGCATAGTAGTGTCATATTTGTTCTTATGGGATGTTAGGCGGCGTAGATTCGTACTTCATTACTAATGCTTCGGGAGCACATATCGGTGCCGAAACGTCGGTAACTCCCAATATACGCTGCGTAACATCCTAAAAGCGTGACGGTCTCATTTACACCGCGGCGGAAGCACGAAATTATGCACATTAATGTCTTTAAATGATGGATTTTTGGTACCCTTACAGCTTGTATTTAGACTGATACAGCTGGAACAGACTGTAAGATTGTGGCGATAGGAAATTAAAATTTGTTCCGGTATACGCCATAGAGATATATGGGAGAGCAGGCGTAGTCACTCTCCTTGCCAGGTTTAGCACTAGATGTAGGTGACTGGACTTCAAGTCTCTGCCGCGTTCGTCCAGAGTAAACAGGCCTCAGTAGGCTTTAAATAAACGGATGGATGAGCCCTAGAATCAATTTGTATAATTTTGGAGATGGGGAAAATAACGTGTCCCTGCCGGAAATCGAGCATTAGTCCCTCAGTTGTCCAGCCCGCAGTCTAGTCACTATAAGGAACATTCTTGTAGAAGTGGTGTTACTTAACACACAGAACTCACTATCACCACCAGTGTTAATATTACTACTACTACCGCCACGTACCACCAACGAATAAAAATTACTAGTTTGCATTTCTCTCGCAAATAGAAGCAGACTTAACATTCTAAACTTGCTATTGCATGTTACGTCTCAGAAGCCACTTCTATATTTTTATATTGTTCATAGCGTGTACCTACCTATTCACCTTGACGTGTGTCAACAACCAACTCGTACACACAATTTTAATGTTTTCCATACCGTGTTGGCAATTCAATGTGTGATGTAAGAACAAATTCCAACACTGTGCGTACCAAGTACACTAAAAATTCAAAATTTAAAACCTAAAATTTTATTTCATTAGGTGAGGTCCAACATGTTTCGACGGGCTACCCGTCGAAACACGTTGAACCTCACCTAATGAAATAAAATTTTAGGTTTTAAATTTTTAATTTTTAGTGTATTTGATACGCACAGTGTTGGGGTTGGTTCTTACATCACACATCGTACACACAATTCAATAACAAGACATTCAAGTCTTTATTTAGGCTTGAATGTCAATTGTTATTGAATTGGCTTTACGATTTGGTTGTTGACACACGTCAAGTTAATTTCTATATGTTTCACACGTAATGCAGGGTGAACAATCAGCCTCTTGTTGCTCCAACGAAACCCCACCCACGATCAACTTAGTATCGTGTTTGGTTTAAACGTGAGTATTTTATCGAAACAAATACTCCATAATACAAATGCAGTGTTATCTGCAAGATGCTATTCGTGCTGTTCTATTTCGTATTCTTCAACAAATGTGTACGTTTGCAATTTAAAGACCTTTGGATAGAAACGCTGTGCAGTAGAACAGTTTCTGTAAAAATTAATCCCGGCCTCAAATTGCTGTCCAAGACCGAACCCAACTTTTCTGCCTCGGGCAAGTGCGTCATCCAGACAAGGTATGCGTCTCTCTTCCGGTCCCATGGTAACTGTCCAGTTGAACTGCATTGTTAGACGCCCCTTACCCTCCAATCTTCTTATGTTCTGTTGTACTACATACAGTTTGTTTCAACTTGTCGAAAAAGAGCTTAACCAATTCAGTGTAAGCCACTGAAAATCGGGGCGGGACAAACGACAGACCGTGACATTGCGTGACCACATTTCTGCGAGTGAATACCACAAAGATGTCACCTCACATTTAAGCTCTCGTCTTTGTAATGAAGAATTTGTTTAAATTATTTATATTTTTGGCATAATGTACAGTAAAACATGGTACAATTGAAATGTCTGATTTACGTACACCAGTTTGTTTCTAATATACACTTTAAAGCGTAACATGAAAATGTATTTTATATATTACGTATTAAAACAGAAATCATGTTCGTATTTATTAATGTCACTTCAATTTAATATATCATCTGCAAATCTGACGGACGTGGATTAAATGTAGCAGTGAACGTCACTGAAATCTGACACACGAATTACATTCCGGGCCTTAGGGGGAACGCACGAAATTACATGAGTAACAGGTCAGTTCTCCCCCGCGGATTATCGCGCTAAAGGCATGCATTTCGTTAAAGAAAGCCTACTCGGTTTCTGGGCATAAAATGCATTTTAAACGAATCGGATATTCGCTAGATGACACGAAGAAGGCAGAAATTTGGATAAAAATTTTATTGCGCACATTCAACAGGTATAAACAAAGAATATTTACCATTACCAATAACACAGAATTAACCAACACTTCGCTTTTAATGCGTATTTAGGCTACCAGTTTCGGCTCAAAGATATCATCATGCCATAACAGAAAGGATAAATTAATAAATGCATTTCTCAGAGTAGGCTTCTTATAACCTACAATTTATTTTTTCCCTGTTAAGTACGTACTGACCCATTGTCCTTCAACTCAGGTCTGTCGGCAGGAAGTAGCCTTACTCTGGAACTCTTCCACGTAGGTTGCACGTTCTGCAACTGTACAGATGATTACTCAAATCCACAAAACTGTGACCCCTTTCTTCATTTCTTACGAAAATATAACTCGGAAGAGACTGAGACGTCTCATTTTTAGCTCATTTCTTGGACACAACGTGACTGCGTAGTCGGGTTATATGTGTGATGCTACTGAATTACTGAATACTCAGACAGTAAAGGAATTGTGTCAGTCGGGGTTGGATTTACGTTCCCGTAATTTAAATGTCATCTGACTTCATCCACCGTCTTCATAGAAAATATATTAGCGATTTTTAACTGTTTATCACTGATTTCAGGCTTCCGCCGCGATGTCGATGAGATCTGCGCTGTTCTGGTGTGTTAGGCAGCGTCGAGTGGTAATCCTTTACCGACGTTTCGGGACAATGTATCGGTCCTATCTTCAAGGGTCAAGAAGTCCAATGAAGCAGCCCTGCTTCACTGGACTTCACTGGACTTCCAACAAAGCAGTCGTGCTTCATTGGACTTCTTGACCCTTGAAGATAGGACCGATACGTGATCCCGAAACGTCGGTAAAGGATTACAACTCGACGCTGCCTAACACCGCAGAACAGCGCAGACTTGTGTTTACTTTGTGATTTGTACCATTTGATAAGTTTGTGCTTCAATTTAACCGTAAACGCTCCAAACCTAGTTTGGCATAGAATCTAACAGCAAGGTTATTTTATTTGTTTGTTTGTTTGTTTGTTTGTTTATGCTTTATTGTGCAATGCACTCGGTAGCCCATAATATACGGCGATGAATGGTAGGAATGACGAATGAATGATGGACTTTAAAATTATATGAACGCATGTGGTCAAGTAACAATTCCAGGTACTGTCCCAAAATTCGCCTGGAAAGATTGAGAAAAACCATGAATAGTCCTCAGTGAGGTTAGTCGGTGTCCCGACCGACATTTAGATCGGGCAGCGTCCGACTGCAGTTCAGAAGCGGTGCTGTTTGAGCGAATTTGCTTCGAGAAAGCTAGCTTATTTGGTGTGTGTCTGCAAGTGAATTTTCTTCTTCAACCCGATGAACTTTCGATCCGCTACACTCGTATCGTATTTAGATAGGAAGTGTGCACATTGAAGATCTTTCTGTACGTGAAGATTGGGAGAAAAAAGTGTATATAGGTGTGCATGCGGTGCAGCATCTTTATTCTCTATTAACTCTTTCAAAACAAATGTGTCAGAACTCAATGTGAAGGCTCAAGAGTGGAACAGCGTTTCAGAGCTACCATTTAGGAAGTCTGCACCCTCCAGACTGGAGCACACGTCCCCATTTTTGAACATATTAGCCCTCTGAGTTGTCAGGCTGTGCTGTTGTGTAAATATTTCCCGAAGTTTTGAAGGCACTACGGTCTTTCTTAACGTCGGGAGCTACTTACACAAGGGCAGAGAATCGCATGACAAAAGACTTGAATCATTAGCAACAGCGCTGTGAGAACTTCCAATTTTGAGTCTCCGTTCTTATTAATTTTCATACTGTTAGAAGAGATCTGGTTAAACTTTTAAAGCCTAGCGGTAACTTTACATACCACCAGGTTTAACATTAAAAAATTCTACGTGGTGCCCACATTGCGTTTATGTGTTTTGTACGGATCTCAGAACAAACAGCAACTTTTGCCTTATCAAACATTAAGAGACTGGTTTTTATGACCGAAGTGGAGAGTGTTTACAGCGCGGTCCGCACTGAGTCCTTATAGAAAACAGACACGATTCTTCTTTAAAGGGTTAAAAAATAAATACTAGTCATCCATTAAATTGTGGTAATTGTAACTATTCATTATATAATTAATATTTGTTTTGAATTCAGTCATTAGAGAAATCCACATACAAGAACGTTTCATATATACAGACTCTAAAAAATTTAACGCTGACGGTTATTCAGTACATATATTTATATATATATATTCCATTCTATGGTCCGTAAACGTAACAAAATTAGCTTTCCTGTTCTTCCAGTTTGTACATCAAAATTTTTCGGCGGCTTTAGGCTCTTTCATCATTGTGTGTGGCACTAATAGGAATTTTGATGCCGACATTTACAACAGTGCCTGGAACACGACATGCTGTATTTTTACAGCTTTATTTCACCTTTACTTTGTCTTTTATTATTTTCTCTCCTCTGTGTTTCTTGTTGGGTGGAGAACTGTCCATTTCTAAGGCAGTAAAAACCTGCATAAGGACATCAGTTGATGATAGAGTTCATACAAACTGTGTGTGGCAGGTACGTTTGTTGCCATACCGCCACCTGCAGGAACGGCTTACAGACCTCTCGTGTGTTATGTTTTGTGTGGGCCTATAATTGGATAGGTAAATGGCAGATCTTGTCTGCGTAAGAGACAGATATTTCTCACTCAATTCAAACAGCAAAAATCACGATTCATAGGAACGCTGAGTTAACCCACAGAAATAAACTGCAACCACAAGCAACTGGATTGTTTTTTCATTATTTACTATTTATTCCATCATCATTATGTACATTAACATTTAGGTATAGCCCTTATTTACTTTCCTCCTGTTACGCCACATTCATTGCATGCTTATGCTGATCAGTTATCAGCTGCAGAATATGCTTAAACAGTAAAGTAAAGGTAAAGGTTCACCCTATAACAGGCCGTGAGGTTCTAAGAGAGGGAGTAGAGGTATAGCTCTACCCGTTCGTGAGCCTCGGCACGAGGAGGCGATAGGATGGCTAGTCCCACGCCCCGGCCGGTTTACCCCCAGGAAAGAGACCCGGTACCCATTGTACAGGAGGCTGGGTGGGCCCCAGGGCCGGTCTGGACGGCTGCGGAAAATCTCGCCCCCACGGGGATTCGATCCCCGGACCGTCCAGCCCGTAGTGAGTCGCTATACCGACTGCGCTATCCCGGCCCACTTCTTCAACAGTATATGATAAAATATTACACAGTGTGTCTTTAACTATTCACCTTTACAGAATTTAAAAATCTTAAAATTTATATGATGTGGTTTCTTCTAGCGTTACTCGCCGATATTTCTGAATCCTTTTCTCAGAGCACTGTACTGTAATTATTTCTTTCGTCCTGACATTTTTGTTTTGCTGTTCTCTTCAGCAAAACATGGCTGGTGAAGTGGAGATGCGCGACAGCAAACAATATTTGCTAAACTCAAGAAAAAAGAATCAACTGAATTTATTACGCTTGTAACAGTTGCTGCCAACAAAGAAGAGAACGATGTGGCTGGAAGATAATGTGATGCAATGATTTAAAAACTTAGGGAAAAATTATAAACGACGGAGTTTTCGCCTAATGTTAAGGCCAAGTGTTGTCTGTTTTTGTTTCATTTACGACGTTCTCAGTAGTTCAGATCGTAAGCGTATAGCCCAGAAATTTCATGAAAAGTTTTATGTATCTTGTGACGTTAACAAAGATTTGTATAACCACAAGCTAATGAGGGCAAAAGAAGCAAAAGAAACGAGCTCGGAAATTGAAGAAGAAAGAAAAGAGCTAGAAAAATAACTGTTGTAAATGTCTGTGAAATGTTATTGAATATATGTGTATGTATGGCCCTATTCCTAACGTATAAATTTTTACGTTAGAGTTTCTCATGCCAAACAGCTATAATGTTAGACACACTACAACGGAAAACTTTAATGCACAAATATCAACGCAGAAGTTCGACCGTTCTTGACCTAAAAATAAGCTAGTGTTACTAAAATGCTCTAAGTTTCTAAAATAATATATAAGTGCTTTACTGACACTTATGAGAGATCTTCATGAGCCAAAACATTTTATGTTGTTACTAACAGTTTTAAAGCTTCTTAGTGTTACATTTCGAGCATAGTGTGTTTGCATGCTATCAATTGTAATTTTATCTGGAGTGTTATGATCTTGTCAATATATTGTGCATGGAGTGAAAGAAATGCTCTTCTGATGCAAAAAAGAAATCTCTTACCGCGGAGGCCTGTGTTTGACCCCAGGCCAGTAACCGTAGTATCTGTGGTGGACAAGTGGCATTGAGACAGGTTTCTCTCATAGTACTTCAGCTTTCTCCTATCAGTATTATTCCGCCATTGCTCTGTACACATATCGTCTTCATCTAACAGCGAAAACGTATGATCTTCATAACTGGCACCGTCAGTAAACAGAGGAATTTGTCCCTTTCTGCATTTATCATCCGGAGTTACTAATTATTACCCAAAATGAGACAGTGGGAACTGTCGGGTGACAGTCACAACCGTACAGTCGCTTAAAAGGTTCAAGCGATGGCAAAGCAAATTCCACGTACCGCTGAACGTTGTGCCGCTTTTGAAAACAGTACCTCCCGTGACGGAGGAGTTTCTCACTTGTCCAGCTTTTCTGATTTCATTTTCCGCCTCGTTATTATATTGTGTTTTTTTCTGTCTGTTCTTTTAAGCCGTCAGTTTACGAAAGAGATGAAAGCATAAATGAGAAGAAGATGAAAGTAAGAGGATCCTACACGATCCGATCGCTGTCTGATACATAACATAACATAACATAACATAACATAACATAACTAAACAACGTATCTCATGTACAGAGCTGAGATTGAGTTCGACATCTACAGCAAGATACAGCCCCACCTGTGCACAGTGTTCGACAGGAGACGCACTGGAAACATTACAGGCATATGAATATTGACTACTGCATGTGTGTGTGTGTGTGTGTGTGTGTGTGTGTGTGTATGTGTGTCAGTGTCACCAGTAATAAAAAATAACTAAGTAACCAACCCATCAAACAAACAAACAAACAAACAACCAGCTAGCTGGTATAAAGCCCTTGTCATTGAAGGCTTCTTAATTTATTTTCCCTCTTAGATCCGAAAATTATCCTTAACGCATTCTTCTAAAATTTCCTGAGAGTGTGTCCTTCCCTCCGTCTGACAAACCAAGAATTCCGTCTGTGCAAAATAGTAAGATTTTTTCTCCAATTGCGCTACAGCCCCCCAGTGGACCAGGGCGCCCCCATTATCGAGGCTTCATGATCACATTCAGACACACTACAGGCGGTAGGACTCCTCTGGACGCGTGATCAGCCCGACGCAGAGACCTCTACCTGAGAACACACAACACTCACAAGAGACAGACATCCATGTCCCCTGCGGGATTCAAACCCGCAATCCCAGCAAGCAAGCGGCCGCAGACCCACACTTTATACAGCGCGTCCACTGGGCTCGGCCATTTCCTTGTCTATGCTGTATATATCAAGTTTAAAGGCATAAGATTAAAAAAAATATATGCTGACCAGTAATCCCTATATTTAATTAGGTTAATATTCGAAGAGTGTGCTGAGGAATACATTTGGACCGAAGACTGAAGTAACAGGAAGCAGGACAATATTAAGCGATAAGAATCTGCGTGATTTGTGGGTCTGCAGCTCGCCAAACGTTACTGGGAAGGCCAAATCGTCGTCGATGACTTCAGCGGGGCATCTGGCACGTCTAGAGGAGAACAGACATGCAGAGAGGTTCTGGTTGAACAACTGGAAAGAAAGAGGCCGCTTGGAAGACACACTTGTAGTTGGGAGGAAAATATTAAAATGAATTCCAAAGAAATAGGATGGAATAGCAGAGATTAAATTGGTTAGGGTCAGGACATGGACAAGCAGGAGGCTTTGTGAAGATACTTCGGGTTTTTTAAAACGCGGGGAATTTCTTGAATGACTGAGGGCTTATTAGTTTCTGAATAGAAATTTTTTTCATGGAGTTAGTTAGTTAGTTAGTTAGTTAGTTCAAATCCCCTGAATTTAATTTTGGTTTCTTATCATCTTTCTCGAAAATTTGTTCTTCGTTCAATTTCCTAAGCTGTTATTAGTTATTTTTAACTTTCTACAAACCACAACAATTTGTTACTAACCTCTCTATGTAGCTGCACTTTTATTGTGATTACGCACTGAAAGGTCAAGTCACGGCGGTGGGAGTGCACTGGTGGAGCGTTACTGGCAGCGAAGGCAAATCGCACACTCATTCCCACAGCCCTGGCCCTGGCCCTGGTCCAGCCACACGCTACTCACAGCACATTACCGATATTTTTAGGGCTGTCATAATCTTAACCTGCTCATGAATAGAATTTTCAGGCATTTAGCAATACCTCTACATTGCCCTCGACTTCACGTACGAGTACACTGCAGTCGTGATTTACGTGGTCTTATTTTGCGCCCTTATAATATCAGCAATAATAATCAATAAATCATTTTTGCGCGGAAAAATTAAAATAACGCACTGTATGTTAACACAGGGTGAAAACACGCTTACAAAATTTCTATGAGACGTTTAGTATTAATTTGCGCGAATTTTTGTTTAAGCGCGCGATCCATTAACCCTTTTTAAAGACGAAGCGTAAACTGTTTTATTTAAAAGACCCAGTTCGTACCGCGCAGTAAACACTTTTCATCTCGGTTATAAAAACCAATCAGTTTATGTTATATAGGGCAAGATTCGCTGTTGATTTTAAGATAAATACAACATATAGATGGTGTGGGCAGAATGTACGATTGTTGAATGTGAAACCGGCTGGTGCTTCCAGTAACCAGTAGGCTTTAAAAGGTTAGCGTAACCCAGGAGTAAATCAGGACCACACGACACTTGAAGTGCATATATTTTCCAAATATGCTCTTCGCAAGTGTGTGTCCATTACCAGACTCATAGGCCTATATGCGATACACATGTGATGATTAATTGGAAGTGAGGACAAATTTTCCTCCCCGTACTTCGGTTTCTGTCAGAAGCAACCACAGCCCTGGTCCGTCGCATCTGTAATAGTCTTTGTATCGCAGCACCTTATGAGCAGTTTCCTTTATGAGAATCAAAGGTTTTACAAATGTTTTCGATCACAATGAACCACACAGAACAATAAAAACACGTACGTCCACTACTATACATAATACCCTCCAAGCTATTTGCAGTCCTCCCTACGACGTGGCAGGCGATCAGTCTCCTGCGGATGGCGTTCAAAAATTCATAGGTTGGAGTTATAAATGTTAGTTGAAATTTTCACTTAACCGCATCTTTCAAATGCCCAGGTGCTTTACTATGTTTTCTATGAACATCTTGCCTGTTATATGTTAAGTTACAAAGTTCTGAAATGTAGTGTTGGAGAAGGATAACAATCACTTGGGCTGGCCTTGTGAATACTGAACAGTATCACATAAGGTTCAACGAAGAAAGGAACATGCTAGCTACAGTAAAAGAAGAAAGGCTAAATGGATTTGTCACACCTTGAGTAGTATTTGCCTTCTAGAACACGCTAAAAAAATATAGGAAGAAGAGATGAGGAAGAAGAGGTACGCAGCTACTGGATGGCCTTAAGGAAAAGAGAATATACTGGAATTTGAAAGAGGAAGCACTAGAGCGCACTCTTTGGGAAAAGCGCTTTGGAAGAGGCTCTGGACCTGTCACAAGACAAGGCCCTCGATAAATGCAAAACAGACGAAGTGCTTGTAACATATCAGTTTATTCTCATATGACGGTGCAATGTCAGTGTAACAGCTGTGTGTTGCTTAATCGACGACGACTCCCATCGTCAGAATGACGTTGGCGTACAGCTGTGTTTCTCTGCATGTCGCAGTCCACATGAAAAAAAAAACAAACCACGCATTATTAATAAGTAGACCTGAAAAGGACATTTTACGCAATTTTGTATACCTCATTGCTGTTTGTGTTCACTAGCTGTGGAAACAAATTCCAAAGTGGCGTACGTTATTGTGAGAAGTGCCTTATGTGTAAGTGTGAGAAGACTGGACGGACAGACAGACAGGTGGACACTATACACGTACGAGCATATTAGGTACAATTAAAAGCCGTCTTCACAACTTCAATATAAAATTATTATTTATGATGCACAAGGCTACATGTTTCGACAACCTAGATGGTCATCATCAGGCATGGGGACAAGATATGTAGCCTTGTATATCATAAATAACAGCTTTATATGGAAGTTGTGAAGACGACTTTTGATTGTACCTAATTTGGTAATCTCACATCGGTAAGCAGTCTGGAAAGGTACAAGCATGTACTCTGTTCAACATCTTATCCTCTTTAATTCTGACATAATGACAATATTTTGAAAGACACTAAATTATGGTGCTCTTCAATACGACATTTTGCTGAACTCTTTTTATTTTTGTAATCTTAATTACAAATATTCTTCTTTGCATATTTCAGGCTTCCGCCGCGGTGTAGTTCAGACCTTCGCGCGTCTGGGATATTAAGCTGGTAACTAAATACCAACGAACGCTGCGTAATATCCCAGTGCAGCGAGCAACTCTTCTTAGCACGTGCTCTAAAGGACACTCAATCTACATTCCCTTTTATTCCGGGACATCACTTCTCACGCCCATACAGGCCAGTACAATAGTGAAAACCATATTTCTGAAAAAAATTAATCTTTTGTTTGTAATTATGTTTGTAAAGGGTAACAAATCAAGACGACAACTGTGCATTCTGTATGCCGTACGTCATTAATAATGATATTTGTAACAAAAGTGATGACTTCGCAATAATATCGATTTATAAACATTAAAATCAGATTTTTACCGAATCCGAATTACATCAGTACAGAGTTTCACGCTCCGCCCCCTCTACTTCATATACAGCGCATGTGATGCAGACTGCAGAGCCAATGGCAATAATTAGCGGTTCGCCACAGATTGCGACATGTTGCGGTAAGGAAACTAATTTGTGGCAGGAAGTGCTATATTATCCCTATTTACTTGTCATTATGAGAAATTTACGGTTTGCAAATAACGCTTATGCAATATGTTAAACACAGCTTCTCCTGTTATTTGAGAACGAGTGAGCCGGTCGTATTCTAAGGGGAAGCCAGGTGCAGACCCGGCGTCCGAACGCATTTAAATATGTAGCAGACAAGATGGCAGGTTCTGCTTCACACCACTAACTCGAAGATCCGATTATAATAACCAAGTTCGGAATGATCAGTTTCACTGATGGAAAACAGGAAGTTTAACAGCGATAAGCTGGAATTTCTGATAGGGCTGTGACGTCATTTGATAGAGGCTCGATGCTTGTATATATTGGACGTGTTGTAGCAGATGTTGGAAAGTTGCATTTAAAATTTACAAACGCCTTACGGTTCATTTTTGCCTGAATCAGGTTTTTTGTGAGCTATATTATTTTGGCAATAGTGACAATATTTAACAATTGTGTAAAATTTAGAACCACCGTTTATAATTCCGAAAACTTGAATATTAACCCCTTATACTGTAGGTTTATACACATTCAGGGCGGCTACAGGGTATGGAACATTCTCTAAAAGACTTAATCACAGGATGTTCTGAAGGATACACTGATATTACTGCGCTATTAGAAATTAAAATGACAGGGTAAGAAATCACAGGTCCTCCTCTTGAAAAGTCCTTTAACAGTCTCTTTAAATTCCTAATAAACAGTTCATATGAAGCGCTGGTTAATGGTTAAAACTTCTAATTCGGAATAGCGGGCACACGTGTTACACTTCTGAGAGTTTGGTGGCCTAAGACGAAGGCGTTTTCTGTTGGACGTACTGTGTCCAATCCGCCTCTAAGTGTTGTTGTTACAGTATGTAATTAGTGCTTATTTCAATTTGGAAGTTGTAACAACTTCAGGGAAAAGAATATAACAAAGTCCTGTGCAGAATGATTGCGCTTAAAACAAATAAATGGGCCCCTAATATTGGAGAATATCAGGTCGATTCATGAATAATAAGTTGGTAAGGATCTGGTATAAACGGAGACATTTTACCGGAAGGATGGGAGAAACACACGAAGAACGTCCGTCAGAATAGAACTGATCTGCACTCGTTGCCTCTAGAATATGAAGCAGCAAGAAGCTTCTGTCCACTCGACAGAGACGGACAATTCCATGATCAAATACAGTCGCCTTTAAGTCTGTAAGATACTCTGTCACTCGTGCATTAACATTCACCAAGGCCGTGTCATGATTCAGGTGGTTAGTGGCCTAACACACCGCAAGGGTCGGGTTAAATCCCAGGGTAGTCCCCGTGGGATTTTTGGTAGGAAAATAGCACTCTGGCATTTCGTTCCTGAACACTTCGTGTTTTCGTCGCCAACATAACTCCACCAGTGCTCAATTCTAATCAGCCATCAGCAACTAGAACAAGAATATTTGTGACATCCGCTGCAAGTGAATCACTCTCAACACACTCCTGCGTTTTAAGAATTCAACTGTTTTCATTTCCTTTATTTTTCTGTTGGTTACCTTCACCAACAGCAAACGCTTAGGAGACTAAGCCGTAATCAGGAGAATAATATTAAAGTGCATAGTAAAAATAAGTTTCAAACACCTCAGTTAAGTATGTTGGAATGGTTCAGAATGTGATTTAACGGTACGTTTTGTAAGGACGCGGATGGACTTTCGGGCGCTATCACCACAAATCTCTTGACTAACCCAACACGTAACAACCGCTCAACGCAGATTGTAATTGTGATTACTCCACAGCACTGTTTGATTCACTGAAGTTCTATGCCTTGTCATTGCCTCAGAGAAATCTGCTTGTTTCAATGAACATTTAAAATGTCGAAACTGTACTGGACCTCCAACAATACTTTCCCTGCAGTCTGGAAGCACGAAAAGGTTGCTCACACGTGAAAAGAATTTTCCCTTCTTCCGTGTTACTGTTATAAAACTGTACATAGTACAAATAACGTCTAATTTGGGATAATGTAACGGAAGTGAACTCTACTGAGGAACCAAGGAGTGACAGTAATGTGAGAGAGATATTAACTGCCACCAGAACTTTACTGCACCTGAATTAATGGAACACAATCAGTAACTAATTTTTTAAAGCGTGGAAATTATGAATGGAAAAAAGGTCGTGTTACTGTGCGCCATAATGGATTGCACCGTATGTATTTAACTATAGCGCCTAAAATGTATGGTCCAAAATACAGTTTAAATATCAGTTCCATGTTTGTCGTACAATTATGTGACGGCTTGTAACTCAAGTCATGTTGCATCTCTAATTAAATTTAAAGGAAAACCTGCTTTAATTGCGGTTAATTCACACTGCTTGACCCTGGAAGAAGGGACCGATAGTTTGTCCCGAAACGTCTGTAAGAAACTTCCATTCTACGCTGCGTAAAATCTCAAAAGAATGCCGATCTCATCTTAAGACTGACAACTTTCATTATCTCCTCCGAAGTAAAACACGTAGCTCGGTGTCAAGGAAATAATCATGTATTCCTCTATTTCAAAATTTCGAAGGCTCCAGACTAACTTCGTTAAAATTATGTGAGTTAGGAAATTTGAATTCAGGGGCCGATCCTGCCCCCGAAACGTATATGTGTGAAAATTACACTAGTTTTAATACAGCACACCACGGAAAAAGCCCATAAAATCAATTAGGCTAGTCGTTACACACCATCGTCAGAAAATTACGGAACATTGTGACGTATGCGTCGATATTTAATTCGACATAAACTAAATATTTTGTGTAAAACATCGTTTTTTACGGATGTGAAGGAACCAGACATGAGCTTTAGCCCATACTTTCAGGACAAAGCTCGCGTAGAAGAATGTAGTCGGTGTCTGTCAAAACGATTTGGAGGAAGAAACAAGCGGTCAAAGAGAACTGTTGTCACGGCGGTAGGTTCATTTCATGCAGTTCGTTCCAACGTGTGTATATAAATGGAGCATCAGGTAAAGGACTATGTTAATATGACTAGACCTTACCAATAACAAATGGGGTTCAGAGCCAATTTTGAGCAGGTGACCCAGCGCGGTCCGCGCCAGTGCCTCTGGTGCAACTCCTCGCCTCCCAGTGGTCTTCCTACATTCCCCGCCGCTAATAGTAGCATCACGTGGTAATTTGCATCGTGAATGAAGTAAAAAATATTTACAAAGTCGTCTGTGTGGCTAGTTTATACACGCCCTACCAATTGGGTTTTATCCCTGAGGCTTTTGTGCAACCAATAAGAATTACTTCTAGTGCTCCTGGTAGGCGTGGTCTGTTATATTTCCTAACTGTAGCTGGAACAATAACGAGGAAACAAAATGGCTGACATAAGTTTGCCGCCAACAGTGAAGCAGGAAGCTAATTAGACCGTCAAGCAGTGAAAGTTAAAATGGGCCACCAGCCTTCGTAGATTCAATAATTTCTAAAGAGAAAATATATGACAGATACTGAAAGTTGATAAAAATTACCAAATCCAAACAAAAAAAATGTGCGACAGATTTCCCAACTTGGTATGAAATCAGACGGCCCCACATAAAACATACGACGCATTTCTCAAACTAAGTTTAAGCTAGCGGAACCAAGTATAAGAGTAAATATACGACACGTTTCCCGAACTGATGTAAATACAGAGGGCCGAATATCAGGAAAACTTAAGACAGATTTTCCAAATTAGAATTCCGTTGATATACCAGACCAAATATATGAGAAAATATTATATCTTTCCAGTATGAATGTGAGGTCATCGGGTGCGATGTAGGAGAAATTATATGACAGGATTCACACATTAATATTTGCATACTGGAAGCAATGGAAGAGAAATTGTGGTACATCCAAAACAGTATAAACCCACTAGGCTTGTGGTTTGCCGCTTAATTAATGATATATCTAGAATTTCTCGTACAAAACTATACATACACAGGCTTACTTACGCAGGAGTTTTAACGTAGAAACAGTACCGATAATTTCAGTTTACGTTACCGCAAAGGTTTGAGGATGAAGGGAACATATGCTCCTGTAAACGGCGGGGCTATTTTTTAATTTATTGACCTATAAAAGAATAATTATATTTTTAAAAGCATTACGTCAACCAAAGGAAAGGGACTTCTGAAAAGTGCTAAATAAAATGTCTGAACCCAGGAGAGAGAAAATATGAGAGAGTAGAGAAAAATTCACAGTAAAGAGATTCTTAAACCTATTGTTATTCTAATCAACGATAAGAAATGGGTGGACATGGATCACACATGTTGGAGATGAGAAATTAGTGTAATATTTTTTTCCGAGAAACCTTAAGAGAAGAGACGACTAGTAACGCTTATGCGTAGAAGGGAGTATAATATTAAAGTGGGTTAAATGGCATAATGATGTGAACTGAATTCAAGTGGGTGAGATGATTGTCCATTTTAGGACTTTGTGAACACGGTGATTGAACTCCGAATACTGAATAGGCGGTGAATTATTTTACCAACTGACAGTCAATAAAGCTCTCAATCTGGATACTTAACCATTAAATTATTTTGAAAATTTCCAGAAATTAAATTTTGAATGGCTTATTCTACTCAGAAACATGACGCAGACTACTCAAAACATTATAGCCAATAGCTCTCATCCCAGTGACACGATAACGCGGGGTTGTCGCAGGCATTCCCAGTGTCACAAGCATCCAATTATTTGGCTGTTTGGTTTCTATAAATGACCATCCGAATTAAAATAGCAACATGTCACAGTAGAACACTGGAAGATGCCGACATTTTTGTCACTTTTTAAATTCACATAACTGCAGTACTGATGCCCTGGATGACTAACTACATGGAATACATCACGGAAGAGTTGCTCATTTGGCCAGGAATTCGCCCGAAGCACGACAATCGAACATACCCGGAGCCAGTTGAATCCAGTTCACATCGTCGCAGCCTATTCATCGAATATCTATTTCAAAGGCATATCGTCATCTACGCCTAGGTCTCCAAAGGGGTCTCTTTCCTACTATTCGTGTATAAGGTCTGTTATTTCTGTGATGCGTGTTACACGTCTCCCCACTTTCATGCTCCTCGATCCCGTCACACAGAACTAAGAGTATCAACATGAGGCGGTCTGCAGCAGCATGCCGCTGATACAGAATTTCACGAAAGTCCGTCAGTTGATACAACTTTGGTGTTTATTTTAAGCGAACTTAATGACCTGTACTCATCACCAAATGTTATTCGGGTAATCAAATCGAGAAGAATGAGATGGGCGGGGCATGTAGCACGTATGGGGGAAAAGCGAGGTGTATACAGGATTTTGGTGGGGACACCTGAAGGAAGGCGACCACTTGGGAGACCCAGGCGTAGATGGGAAGATAATATTAAAATGGATCTCCAAGAAGTGGGATGGGGCATGGACTGGATTGAGCTGGCTCAGGATATGGACAGGTGGCGGGCTCTTGTGAGTGCGGTAATGAACCTCCGGGTTCCATAAAATTCGGGGAATTTCTTGACTAGCTGAGAAACTGTTAGCTTCTCAAGAAGGCCTCTGCTCTATGGAGTCAGTCAGTCAGTCAGTCAGTCAGTCAGTCAGTCAGTCAGTCAGTCAGTCCGTCAGTCAGTCAGTCAGTCAGTTAGTTAGTTAGTTAGTTAGTTAGTTAGTTAGTTAGTATATTTTAAGTGGGTGGCGAACCGACCCATAAATCTAGTTAATCTGATTCTGCAGAAATTCTGATCATTCATAATTTCTAAAAGTAATGTAAGATACGGCCAATTTTATACCAGTGCAAAACATTCATAATTCGTGTTTAGTGGGCGCTTTGTGATACAGGGCTATTTTGTCAATCGTTATAAATTATATAAGAAGTGAAACAAATTTTAATGGCAAATCCACTTACGCAGACTGAAACAAATCCAAATCCATGTTTAAATAATAAAAAATATTTACATAATATAAAAATTGTCTAACTCTTATTTGTGGTACAAATTGGTTTATTAATGGGCATTAAAATAATATGTCAATTCACCTGCACAGTCCGTTCCTTCAGAATGTTTTCCATGTCCCGTCGGTCCCAAACTATTTCACTGAATCCGTCAACAAAAAAAGTAAAAAATTACAAAGCAGGACATTTCTCTTTATACGGGTTCTCTAATATCATTTCAGATCATAGTTCTTACACTGAAGTCTGTTCATTATCAGGCAGCTCAGAGTTCTGTTTTTCCCGCATAACCAAAACATTAACCTTTTAAAGCCTAGTGGTAACTTTACGTACCACCAGGTTTAACATTAAAAAATTCTACGTGGTGCCCACATTGCGTTTATGTGTGTTGTACGGATATCAGAACAAACAGCAACTTTTGCCTTATAAAACATTAAGAGATTGGTTTTTATAACCGAAGTGGAGAGTGTTTACAGCGCGGTACGCACTGAGTCCTTATATAAAACAGACACGCTTCGTCTTTAAAGGGTTAATGCCACAAAGGTTTAAAACTAGGGAATTTTGTACATAAATTTTGCGTTTTTGGAAAATGAAAACGCAAATAACGTATCCACATCGAATGTTGGCAAGTACTTAACAAACTTTATTTGTCGTGAACAGCTGGGTGGTCTATTTTTAAAAAGAGTAACTATACAAGCTGTAATAATAACAATATGACAAATGAGTCACGGAAGGACAAGGCCCAAATTGAAAACAAGAAGACTGACGGCGAAGCGTCTAATTATAAGGGAGCAGGTGACCTCGTTACGACTGATAATTGGAAGCCACTTGTCCGATCTAATGAGAGAAAGCTACAGCAACGCTTCAATTACAGAAACTGATAATCACAATAATTAATACAATCACAGCAAGTGGAGCAAGATTCACGTTCTGTATTTTAAACGCCAAGTACTGCTTGTTATGAGACGAGAACAGCCAGACCACTCTTCGAAATTTTATAGTTTAATATTTCCCAACATTATAAAACTTTTCTTGGTATATTTTCGTCATTTTTGTATTTACTTAGAAATTACAGGCGTAATCACACAAGAAACCCAGCCATCAACATCCAGCTTTGTCAGTCCATGTATAGCCTAAAATGCAGTTCTGTACAAGACTACTAAGAAGCACGTGTCAAGTGTGAGGAGGATAGATATACCGTTTTTTAAGTTGTAACGTTGATTTCATGTAATATTCGCTTGATAGTGCCGTCTTGTGATGGGGGGATTTGGGGACGTTTCGGCAAACCTGATATTCGTCTTCAACGAAAGTGAATAAACGGTGGTCTAGCGTCGACATTCGTATTTCCTTTAATTTGAAGGCAACATTCTTAACTAGACATAGGCTATAAAAATGTATTACAACACATGCAGTTATGTTTATATGGAATTGAAGGATGTGCGAACACTTGGAAAAAAAAGACACGTGTAGATATGTACGAGTGCAGTAGTTCATAATGCTATAAACCTCTTTCAATGTGAACGTAGAAGCAGGTTTACAAAAACATTTTCTTAAAAAAGGAAGAAGAGAAAACAGTTGATTAAAAATTCTAGAAATAGCAAATATGCAACGTACTGTTGAACGATAACTTAATTCTATTGACCAGAGTCCTTCAGATGCTAATACGGGCATAGATCTTTAAAAAAATGTACATATAATACGATATAAAATAAAAACCTCACTCTATACTAATATATAAACTATTTGTTCAAACACTGCAACGTGTGTCGGCCTGTAGGCCGTCTTCAGGGTTCCCATGTCATGCAACAAGCAAGCTGTTCAAGACCATTACATACCTTGCCGACAATAAGAACAGTAAGTACGGAGAGAGTAAAATGCATAAAAAGTATAAAACGGCTTCATGTGATTACAAACTACAGAATATTAAAACAATATCCGTAAGTAAAACAATAACAAAAAACATCGTAAAGATGGGCATTCAGTGTTGATAAACTTAATGTAGCATTTTATTGCATCGTTTTATTACAGCGGAGTGCACAGTAATAATGTACATGGCACTACAGAAGTGCATGCACTATATCAAACACAACTACGACAACCACTCGTAGAAACAATAAGCATATACTACAAACTACAAAAAGCGCTTAGGAACATATAAACAAGTGTCTAAGTTGGGGTTTCAGCGTATCTTTTGCTTACGGAATTTCAATCCAGAAGCAAAATTACTCACCAGTCCCCATAAATCACTTACCCTGTATTGACGACAGCATAAGCTTTCTTCGCCCGCTCGTAGAAGGCAAAACGCTCCAACGTTGTTATACGGACATCTCTTCCTTCAGCCTTATTTACTATCTCCTGGTAAGTGTCCCAGATTGGTGTCGTCAACCCTCGTTTCACGTCGGCATCTGTTACAGCCATCAGCGTCACCTGGAAGAAAAATAATTTCCATATAACTACTGAGCAAGTTCCCACGGCTTCATTGACAGAGCCAGTCTTAATGATAAGAATTAAATTCATTCAGAAATAAATTAATTTTTGTGGGCAGAAATTTTGTACAGAAAGTCTAGGGTTAGGTTGCTAGATTGGCTTTTGTTCATGAAACAGGAACACGTGTTAGTCTTGAAATATAAGAGTGATTTTCATAAATTTCGATGTTCAATGTATATCATGCATGTGACAAATTATATGGTGTCAGCAAACTCACAATGAAAGCGATAAACGCAATTAAAAACATGGATAGCTTTACCATATATCTTGAAATTCTGAAATGTTGCATGACGGTCTTCCCAATGGGGTTGAAGTCGACTCAGCTACACTGGCTGTTGGTGATGGCCTTTTTTAAATATTTCCGTTGTGGAACTGAATCACTTTTCTCTTGGACGGAAACAATATTACACAATAATTATCACCAACACTGCCATAAAAAAAAGCTTAAAATATTATGCATACTTTGCCTGCTCTGTCATGAGGAAAATCGTCAGTAAAATCGGAGTTTACGACGGCCTAACCTTCGCAGACCTATTTTGCAAAAGGAAATAGAAAATACGACGCCCCTCAGAGCTACGCTCTTCCGTTTTACTTCGGTAGAATTATGTCTAAGCGATTGTGTTGTTACACGGTGATGTATATTCATATATTTTCAGAAATATTAACGTATTTATTTTACATTTAAAATTTTAAAAAGCTCCATTAAATACAGTGCTTCTTGAGAATATGTTCGCCTAGTCAAGAAATGTCCGCTTTCCATAAGAATAAACTATCTATTTTCATATCCACACACTCACATATTACTTCGTTCATATTTACCTGAACACTATCATCCCACCTATGACGAAGTTTACTGCGTTACTCCTTCCCTTCAGTTTACACAGGATACTACATGCACAAATAACATCGATTTTTTTTTTCAAATGAAAATGAATGGTCCTGACTTTGTGCTTTTTGTGCTATAAGCCGCTGTTATAACTCCATTCCCGATAAAAAAAATCTTTAAAAAGATGTATGACATTTTACACCGCCTAGTTGTAAATTAAGATTTACAATCAGCGCATGCAGACCACAAGCAGTCTCGCAGCACGAACCCTAGCACAGCCTGTGTGCCAACTCTTAATCATTTGAGCCACGTAAAATAAATGAAAATATGAGAACCGAGCTGAATTCGTCTGTTTATGATAGGGACAAGTGTCGGCATTTTTGAAAAAATTTAATCAATTTTCGGGTTGCATAAAATGTGGAAAACTTCTTAAATAACTAAGGAAATATGAGTTTCTGAAACAGGTGCCTGCTCCGTGGATTTCCTCACGTCTGGAAGCGCATTGCGTTATTTGAAGGCTGCCAAGATCCGCCGGCTAATACTTCTGGTAAGAGTAGCTTGTAGACGAAAATGAATACGGGGTATTGGTGGAATCACACTGGCAGGGGAAAAAGGAACTGGTGGAATGAAAGCTGTCCCGGTGATAGTTTGCCAACCAATAATAATAATAATAATAATAATAACCAACAGGGCCGGATCCACGGCGAGAGGCAGGAGGCTTACAGCCTGAGTTGTGGCACGGCCAATTTTAAGCAAGAATTTCATGCACAAAATTTTTTAAAAACCTGAATTCCTACCTTACAGTAAGGGTATCCACTAAAAAGTCCAAACTGTTGCTGGGGAAATCGCTTTTGGTTCTCAGAGTTATAAGAAACACAAAAATACACGTTTCGAGCAAAACGCAGAGACCAAACAGGGAGTTCCAACAGTAATAACTGTACTTAGGACAGGGTTTCTCGACAGTTCTCGTTTAACACCTCCCGTTAAAAAGTCTCACTAAATTTGTCGAAATCCTCTTCGAAATTACCTCAACTTACGGTAACATTTGAAGTTGTAACATTTACAAATAAGAAACATGCTTAAACTGCAACGCACTTTATTAAGTCAGTGTATAAAATTATTACAAAAGGAGAGGCTAATTACCCTGGCAGTAATGACCAGATACTGAGAGGGGGAACTGTCCAAAAGTAAAACTAAAATTGTTCATGTACATGCTATGAGGCATAGGTAAAACTAGAGGTATAAACCGTTCATTCTCAGACTCTGGAGGGGGAGGAGGAGGTACTTGGTCAGCTTCACAACCCGACCGCTTTACCCGCGCGGAAAGACTCGTCGGTGCCCACTGCATGGGAGACTAGTTGGGCCCAGAGTTGGTCGGGACGTTTCGGAAAGGATAAAAATCGCTTGCCCCGCCAGTTATCAACCCATCCAGGCCATCCAGTCCATAGCTTAGCTTTAGGTTGTATCGAGTAGAAAACACTCAAATCGCCGATCATTGTTTGAGAAACATTGCTATAAATAGGCCTATTTAATTGTTTCTGGAAATTAAACATCAGAGGAACGTGACTGTCGACAAGATGCGGCAACTGATAATTGTCAGATAAAATAACGACACGTGCACAGAATCTGCAACTTACCGGGGACTCGACGGACTTGTCTAAAGGCATTAGTTGCAGGATGGCTTTCAGCAGCTTTGGGATGTCATGGCCGTCAGCGTGGATCACCTGCGTACCGGCAGCTTTGGCCACAGAAGTGGACGGGAAATTAGCGTCACCCAGCACTGTGCACACAGAGAAAACATAGCTACAGGTATTTTACTTTATACGCCACGAACACTTGAATGTATCTTTTGTACAACCACTTGTCCATGCGGTCTGCTTGTCAAAATTTGTTTTATTTAATGATAGTCCCAGCCGCTAAGATAATATTGACTCTAATGTTAGGGCAACTAAAGAATAGTGAATTAGACAGTGTGTGGAACGAGGCAGTTGTAGCCCCATATGGGGTACTATTCTGACGTTTGTCTGAAGGGGCTGAAGAATATTTCGAAGGAAAAGAGTACAGCTGGTGTTCTGGCCAAAATCAAATTTTGTTAAGACCTGGGCTGTCATATCTGACACCTTTCAAGTCTGAAGGATAACGTAATCAATATGTTTTATATGCCCAAACATACATCAATCCAATAGCCGGTTCCGTTCGAGTTAAAATTTCCTTCGTTCATTTACAGACAATCCAACTTTTCCCTCATTCTCATAAATTGAAACATTTATTCCATTTTCGTGATATGTTAACCTACATTTCTGTAACCTGAAATTTTGTCTGCAATGCTCTTAAACTGCAATCCCTTTTGAATACCTTCAGTTACATCTTGTTGTTGGCGTAATTCTCGCAAGTGAGTTCATAAAATACAATTCAGCAACTTCAGTTCCGTTATTTTGTGTTATATTTCGGGGGATTCCGATTCTTAGGAAGCAGACAGACAGACAGAAAGATGGACAGACAGACATGCATACAGACAGCCATGACGAAGATAATAGGCGCTTTTCGCAATTTTGCGAACGCACCTAAAAACGGCATGACATTACTAGTCATCAAAGAAAATACGACATAACAAGGAAAATATTAAATCCACGGGTCACAGTAATTCTTGATAGCCAATCAGGTACCCAGAAATTCGCTGCAAACGGGCAAATGCATTGCTGTTTTCACAACTGCCACCTTCAGATCACTGTTCTGAGCCACACGAATCCAATCCACACGTTCACACACCAATTTCCTTTACAGCCATCTTGAGTTCTTTATACCCTGAGTCTCTTCCCCTTCGGTTTACAGACTAAAAATTTGTATTTCTTACACCATAAAACTTTCCTTATTTCCCTATTTGATGGAGGAACTTTTTTGAAATAAACGGCAGAGCGTTGGACTTAGAGACGATCCCTTCTTCTTCGGTGTACTTATGACACACAGAACACTAAACTGCACGTGCAACACTGACACATCACACAAAAATCATCTGTCATTCTAGACCACTCCTGTCGCTCCTGTCTTGTTCAACGCGGTTCCTTGACAACGCAGTGTCACCAAGCATGGGGCTTTGCTTTTATATACAGTTCCTCATTATGAAAAGATGCATGAAGTAAAAACCAAAATATACCACGAGGCAGTAAGAAGGCGATGCCATCACAAGAGAAGGACATGACGGGTGGAGGGAGGTTAACAACACAGGCCGGAATTAAAAAGAACATACAATTTTTCCCCCCTTTCTCCTGGTTCCTTTTCCAAAGAAAATCATTTGGAAATTCCCGTGGCGACCGTACGTAGGTTTAACGTTTCAAAACAATCCCATTTACTCAGTGATGACCGTAACGAAGCTGCCACCTGCAAGAGGGGCTCATGTGATGTATGTAGATAGAGATACGTATGCCTAAGAACATCACTCAGACAGTGTGGTGTGACTTCGACATAATTCGTACTGCCGTGTGCCTTACACATAGCAAAGATCAAAACACAACATCTGCGATATGAAAATACGATATATTTTATCGTATAATGTACCTACTCAATATGTTTCAATCGGGTTAATGAATCATCTTCAGGAGCACATTTGCAGAACATTAATGGCTCATCGTACCGGGGATTACTGCAGAACAACTTTCTTCATCGTTATTCCAAATATCAGAATTGTTACATCAGTAGCAACATTTGCGTGCCTAATGCGTCCTTCTGTAGTGTAACAAGACTTCGATAAAGCATGTAAACTTTAACTGGAGTGTGTTTATTTACATGCAGCCATGAACTGAACTCGTGTTCTCTGCGTAAGATGCAAACACATTGCTGTAACTGTAGCGAATACAGACTTACCGAACTTGGTATGTAAATCCTCGTCCTTCAGTTACGGACAAACATTATTAAGAATAAAGTAATACCAATTCATTGGCAATTATTTATTCCACTTGAAAAAATTTGAAACCTCAACCAACCGTCCCCCCACCCAGAGGTCCAAATTTTTGCTCATTGAAATTGTGTTTACGAACACTGCTAAATGTTTTATGTTGTCTTTGCTTTTCTTCAAATTTAGTACTACGTTAAGCCGACTCCCTAGCCAACAAGACCAATCATGTGTCTAAATACATGATTGTGCAGGAATTAACGGGCCAAGACAGCCCAAATATCAAAACCCCTAAAGATAATAGCGCACGAGTAGTAGTAGTAGTAGTAGTAGTAGTAGTTGTTGTTGTTGTTGTTGTCGTCGTCGTCGTTGTTGTTGTTGTTGTTGTTTTTGTTAGTGGCAGTACTAGCAGTAAAACCTTCAACTTCATCATGCAGAATTACCTATGACTTGCTAGCAAGCAGTAATTCGTGCCTTCCTGCTTTAGGAATGGTGACAACATTCAAATAGGGGCATCTAAATTCTACGGGGCCTAATGTTTGAAAACTGAAACTCAGCACTCAGAACCAGAATTCATTACCTCGGTGTATCATTTCCGCAAATTAAACAAATCACTTGAAACAGGCCTTATTAACAGTGTGAAGCCTAGCGGTAACTTTACGTACCACCAGGTTTAACATTAAAAAATTCTACGTGGTGCCCACATTGCGTTTATGTGTTTTGTACGGATCTCAGAAGAAACAGCAACTTTTGCCTTATTTATATATATATCATTAACAAATTGGTTTTTATAACTGAGGTGGACAGTGTTTACTGCGCGGTACGTACTGAGTCCTTATAGGTACATAACACATGCGTTTGGTATTTAAAGTGTTAATTCCAGTGAAGTATTTTATATATGTGTATGCTGAGTAAAAGTATCTGCAAAACTGAACGTTGGACATACCGGTTCAAAAGGCTATATGTATGTTATATATAATCAACATGTATCTACCAAATGAAAGATTTACATGGCACATCCGAACGGTTCTGAATTTGATTCGCGATTGAATTAAGACCATCGTTTTGTACCCGAATTGCAGGAGGCTGTTCTAAAAAAGGGCTGTCCAGGTACACATACAGGCATACACAAAAAGTCGTCTGAACCAACTTCGACCTAGAAAGATAGATACATAACCAAACTCCCATGTACCACTGTTTCAGATAGGTATGTCTTCTCCCCCCCCCCCCCCCGCGCCCCACCGAGAGTGACCAGCTTTTGAGGGGATCGTTCTACGTATTAGTGATAACGAGGTATAAGAGACACTTAGGTGGAAAAACTGTTGTTTGTAAGCAACTGTACATTTCTTACAGCAACGTCTCTCATTAATGTTACAGTTAGGCAGCCGTTCTTATTGGACATCACGCCATATCTCTTCGTAATTGCTTCCCGGCCTTGCGATACCAATGCTTTGTGTAGAAAAGTCAGAAATCAATTGCCCAGTAACGAAGCGTCATATCCCACAAATAATACCTCAGCTACACGCTGCGGTAATCTAAAAATTCTCACTCAAAAATTACTTCTGTCTGACACAGAATACTCAAACAGCAAGCGCAATATTTTATATTACTCATACCGTGCCCTATCACCGATCAGCGCATTTGTTGGTTTGATCGGTGTTTGATGTGTTTGATCGGTGATAATGCACGGAAAGAATAACAAATTTACTTCTGCCTCACCAAACATCGTAGTAGAAAGGGTAGCACCCCTACTTCATACACAGCAAGTCAAGTGTTCATGTCTCGACCCACAGGCGGGCTATATTCGCTAAGATTTTTCGTGGCTTCCTCCAGCCATTCTCAGCAGACGCTGAAGAATGCCTCACAATTAGACAGCATCCGGCTTCAATCCGCAGAAGATTTAACAAAATCTGTCGTAAGCCTCACTTTGAGAGTAGGTGGCAGAAAGAAAGAAAAGGGAAGCAGATGAAAACAAAACAGAAAAAAAAGACTAATAGAAACTGGAAGGAAAGAAAAGGTATAAAGAAATAGAAGAAAGAGAAAATAAATGCAACAGAATGACAGAGAGCAAAATAAAATAAATAAAAATTAGGGAACTAAAAGAAGAAGAACAACTATTAAGGGTTTAGAGAAGTTTGTTTCTGTAACGGTTACACAGTAATAAATGTTGGTTCAGAAAGAAACAGTTAAAAAATGTATAGGTTCTTCTTCCGTATTTGGCCATTAACGACATCAGTTATATGGTCTCTAAACCCAGGAATCTTGACTTAACCTACAGAAAAACAGCATTCCAAACAGGTTATCATAACAGGGCTGCAATAACATTCACAGTTCGCAAGGCCTAGTGTTTTATGTATCAGTAGGACGTGAACCCCCCAATTCTCTGAAGTGCCCTCCCAGTTCTTAAGCAAGAATAACGTTCTTATGATGGCGGCTATAAATATTAGCGTCTTCTGGGATTTATGGCGCACAGTCCGGTAGACATATATCAGTGTTTCGGAGAAACCTGCGGCCTCCTTCTTCTGCCTAGAAGGTGAATGTAGCAGGTTCACCCGAAACGTCAATTATCAGGCCAAACGGTATCACATCCCGGAAGATAGTAACCTTCATACGTTAATCTCGTTCTTGTACGTGACATTCTTAAACTTTTCACACTAACAGCAGGTAAAATGGACATCAACTTAATGAAGGAATAGATAAAGGAAAAAGATAGTATTCGTCCTATTCTTGAGGACCATGCCTTTTCGTAGTAAGGGGAAGTACCGTTAAGGCTCTACTTCAGTAGATGAAGAGGGTCAGCTTGAAGCTCCGGCCACTTAACCCCAGTAGGCAATGGATTAAATGGCTGACTATGCTCCAGAGACACACTGGATTTTATGTCGAAGATAAACATGTGAATGTTACCAGAAATTAAGCCCAGGCAGACAGTGCACAGTGTGCTGGCGAATCTATCCCGTGTAAATTAAACAACAATACCTCACATTACGTTCATATATCCCCTGCAATAATAAGAGCCTAAAAATTCATGTTAAGTTGGTGCCTTCAGATGTGGAGTACAGCTGCGAATGTACACCGGAATAAGCACTCACAAGGCAGCCGATAGGCAGTGGTCATCCAGATTCAAGATTGGGAAACCGGCTAAAACCTCCTCACCATAAGACAAATCGTTATGAAGTCTGATACAATACTTCGAAATTGACAAGCTTTTGTAAATACGGTTATGAACCTGTGGGTTCCATAAAAGAGAAAAAATTCTTCAGTGGCTAAGGACAATCATCTGCCCAATGAAAAATTAACTGAACGATTTTGTTACTTATTCAGTTAACAGCTGAAATCATATAAGCCAAGGGTTCTCGCACATTTTCGCGGGCATACCACTAAATAAAACGAAATAATTTCGGTATGCCACCATTATTTCTATTCAAATAAAAAAGCTAAAAATGGATACACAAAATGAAAAAATTTTAGTGTGCCACCATTATTTTTATTTAAATAAAAAAACTAAAATTGGATAATAAAACGAAACCATTTCAGTTTGCTACCATTATTTTTATTTAAATAAAAACTAAAAGTGGATAAATAAAACGAAAACATTTCAGTGTGCCACCATTATTTTTTATTTAAATAAAAAAGCTGGAACTGGAAAGACTGGCTGACAGCTGGGAATTAGTGATATAATGTTGCCAGAAATGCTGCGTATTAGCATATATATGTTGCTTGTATTTCATTTATTTTTAAGATTTCTATCCTTCTTTATTTTGATTTTTTCATTAACGCCGCGTACCAGTAAACAGTAGCTGGTGTACCATTTCTGTACGCGTACCGCAGTTTGAGAAACGATGATACTAACTGAACTGTTGTCACCACAACACAGCACTATGCAGATTTCATCCCTAAGTGGGTCACAGTGTCGAAGGCTGTACAGGTATGGATCAGCTGACACTTTGAAACGCTTACTCTGGTTGGCACACAGAGGTTATGCTCGCGCCAGATGTGAGAACACCTGACTACTTGATTTAAAACTTTCATCAAATGGTTCTAACCAAATCAAATATGCCGCACAAATGCTTTGCAGTTGTGTATCCATACATCATATGGGACAAGGATATGCACAGCTGCATGATGCATATTACGCTTTTTTTTAAGTACACTTAACAATTCTTAATAAACCTCGTCAACAGGTCACAATATTAAATTTAAAAATATTAACGTTTACTGCAACAGGAAATTATGCAAAGTATATGTACATGTCTGTATTATGTAAAGGGCAATCATTGAGAATATCACAAAAAATGAAGGCATGGATTCAGAATCAAAATTAGCCCCCAGGCATTTCAGGTTAGGAATTCGACCCCAACAGAAGTCACAGCATATTCCTAGAAAAAAAAAACTCTGAATACGACGTATCGAGTCAACACTACGCCATGAAACTGAGGGCGGGACATGAAAAACCGTGGCGTGCTTTCCGCGATGACGAGTCTCTCTGTATTCTGACGTCACATCTGCAATTGTTATTCTAGTGCAAATTAAATATTAGCAACTCGCGAGTCTATGTTGTGAAAAGAATTGCAGTCACGGAAGGACTTCACGTCACTAGCCAGCAACCTACTTTTCTGGAGAAGGTACGAAATCCTCAGCGAACAGTTAGGGTTGTAATTTGCAAATGATAAGGAAACGGCATTAGGAAAAAGCAAAACTGTCCCCCTAATATGCCATGCTATAACGGGGGGGGGGGGGGGTTAAAAGCGTAGATCTGTTCACTCTTAACTACGGCGCTTGGTGGGGGGGGGTGTTCAATGCCACGTTCCGGCCGCTTCACGAGCGGAGAAAGACCCCCCGGTGTCCGTTGTGTAGGAGGCTGTGTGGGCCTCAGGGCGGGTCTGGACTGATGTACAGAAGGGAAAATCTCTTGATCCCACCGGGATTCAAAATCCGAACAGTCCAGCCCATATCGGCTATGCTATTCCGGATCATGGAAAATACATTAGAATTTAATGAAATCAGTGTCTTGTGGAAACAATGGCGCTTAAACTAATATGATCTATTGACATGGTCTTATTACATGGGGTTTACGTGTACGACTAACACGACTAACACGGACTAACACGAACTACAGGGAGACAGACGTTAGTATGCGAGTTGAATTAGAAGCATCATGATGGGTCTGAGCCGCCACAGTGTACAGATATCGACTTGTTTTATTGTGAGGTCAAATGTATGGAAATACCAGACATACAAAACACACAACCGTCTTTTCTTCTTCCTTAGCAATTACGAAGAGAAAGTATATAGACAGGTAGGTCCCAACGGAATTTCCACGCAGCATGCATGTCTTCCGACGCTCCTTGGACGGACGTATTTCGGGTGACGATTGTAACAACTGCCTCTGTAATTTATTTATTAACAAAATTCGAAGAATGGTGCCCGACGGGAAACAGCAACTAGCTGCCAGAGAGCTTCAGAAATTAATGCCCCAAGGTACAAAATATATTAACAGTCGCTTTTTGTTCTCTAATACGTCTGAGGAGACTGGATTCATCTGGCTTAAGACAGGGCCTGGTGTGGGCCGTTGTGAACACGGTAACTAAAGTTCTGGATCGATCAAAGCGGGTGGAAGGGTAGGGAGGTGTCTATTTCGTGACTACGTAAAGGAATGTTAGGTTCCGAAGGACTGCGCTCCGCGTTTTTCGTCTTATAATGGCCTAAACGCATATGCACGCAGGCACGCACATATATTCGAGGTATATATGCATCCTGTATACACAGGCTTATGTGTACATACAGACGTACATACGGCCTACTATTATAAACCTGTATTTTTTATTGTAAATGAATTTAAAAACACAAATGGTCAGATCTGATATTGTGTGTAGTAAATATTACACTGAAACGACTGCCTGACTGACTGACTGACTGACTGACTCAATGTTCGTTAGTTGAATGTAACTGTGCAAAGCACTGCGTCTGCCTTTAATGAAATACTTCTGTAAGTCCAGACCTGCCACCAGCTGCGCTTAAGTACACCACCGGATATTTTTATGACCATTTTTTTAGAAAACTTTAACATTCTTGATACGATGCTATATTTACTTTCGATTCATTGACTACTTTACTTCGGTGCTGCACTTGAATGGAAAATATAGGTTACATTTCACAGTATTATTATTATTATTATTATTATTATTATTAGGATTATATAAAATGTAATTTGATGTTGCATTTCTCTGGTACACTGCTGTAACAAGTATCCTTATAGTACGCGTTTGGGCGTGGGCTGCCACGTATGTGATACGGCTTTGAACTTATCAGACGCTTCACTTAAATTTTAAATTAGTATAAATCTGAATTAAAGAATTTGTTTTACATTTGAACGTTAAATGTCACAAATTGCGTAGCCATAGACCATGTTGCCAACTTTTAAATGAGACCACGGGGCTTGAGAAGGGCTGGAACTTGCTTTGTGCTCCACAGATCCCGTACTTTCAGACATTCTGTGTCCTCGCATATGAATTACTGCTTCCCAGTACGGATCTACAGGTGCGTTCGTTACATTAACTCATAGTCTGAAGTATCTTAAACGCGTTCTATAATGTTGAATTATTTGAGTACGACAATGTTAAAACTTGGTGGTCAGAAATTTATAGGAGTAGGAGGAGCTAGGCCGTAGCTTATTTTATGATCTCTCTGCTCAGTGGCGTTCAAAGAGCGCTGCTCCATCGTGTCTTGGTTAAGAAGAATATTGGCACACATTGATACAGAAGAAATATAGGCCTACTCACTATCGACACTTCTTTGTAGCTTTTGTATTTCTGTCTATCCGGTTACAATTCCACTACAGGTAAATTTCACCCTAGAACAGGCCATGAACGCCCAGGGGGAAGTAGACGTCTAGCTCTACTCTTTCTTTAACTTCGGCGCTAGATGGAGGTGGGTGTCAACACCACGGCCCGGCTGCTTCACGACCTTGAGAGAGACATGGTACCCATTTTACACGAGGGGGGTGGGCCCCAGGGCCGGTCTGGAGGCCCACTTGCTTCTATCCCCAGACAGTCCAGCCCTTAGCGAGTCGCCATACTGACCACGGTATCGCGGCACATTACAATTCCTAGTTGAGTGAAATTGAAAAGGCCCTGGAATTACAAATTTCAGAAGTGTAAGCTAAGAAAGACGACAACACATTAACTAAATCACTCCACAAAACAGAGTCTTGCTAAGAAGCTGGCTTCCCTGCTACCAAAGAATTTTTCGGCAACGTAGACCCAGTCTATGCTGTCACAGACTATTTCTTTAAAATTGATCTTAACATTATCCCCACATCCACGTCCAATTTCCCCACGTGGTCTATATCTTTCTTTTCTATCGTGTTTCCAGATCAAAATTTTGTATACTTTTTCTCATATCTCCAAAACGTGCAACCATGATCCACATCTCACTCTCCTTGATTCCATTAATCTAACAATATTTGTAAAAGAGTAAATATTATGAAATTATTACGAAAATTTTCCCCACCCTACTCTATTCACACCCTCTTAGATCCGAAAAATTATTCTCCTCCCTTCGCTCTTAAACGCCTAACACTGGTGGAAAATATTCTGACACAGCATAGCACTATATATAGGCCTATAAACGCACGCCACTGATCACCGCAATACAAATACGGCACTGTAGCATTATTAAGCATACTTTTGGGTCACTGCTGATGAATCTAGATTTATTAAGTGGTACTAGAGTAGATTAGCACAGAATAAAGTAGACGAACATAATTTAGCAGTAAGGCCATAAATAATACAGACATTTACACATACATGAAACAAAATCGCAAGAAGCAATTTTGCAGTTTGAATTACAATAGTGTCTTCATTAACGAGAATATAAGAACGTATGTAATTTTCCAGTAACTGTCGCATGTCCTGCTACGTTCTTTACCCTTTTTTTAATTTGCCTATTTCATTAATCACGACGTTTGTTTTTTGAAGTTGTTTTACATACGAGTTTTTATTACCAAACACTGCACAACAATTGGCTCTGTTTATTACTATCTTTCACTTTTATGTTGATGTATTTAGGTGTTAATTGGTGGTTTCTGCGTATTTTATTAAACCAGATAGCTGCATTTGTCTTTAATATTTTGTCTTTGATGTTCCTGAAACTATGTATCCTGTTCGGCATTTATACACTTAATATTATACATATTCCGTGTAGTTGCTTTACATGTGATTTTATTACCAAGCACTGTACATCTGTGCAGTGCTTGGTAATAAAAACACATACCAACACCGATAAACTGCACCAATTATGACCAAGAAGCGAAATAAATTTATACTTTCTTGTACGAACCCAAAATTGTTGTGCGGTGAAAAGGAAACTTTCAGAAAAGCTGATCCGGAACCACAAGGAAGTCAACCAGCATTCAGTTTGTATCTATTGACCGTAAGAATAACAGGCAGATGAGACACTGCAATTAATGCCTCCTCCAGACCTA
Source organism: Coptotermes formosanus (assembly GCA_013340265.1). Lineage (NCBI taxonomy): Eukaryota > Metazoa > Arthropoda > Insecta > Blattodea > Rhinotermitidae > Coptotermes > Coptotermes formosanus. The sequence continues at coordinate 365,708 of BLKM01000338.1, read as the reverse complement.
GCTTTCTATCAAGGCTATACAGAAAAGGCGTAATTTCCAGTATTAGGCACCCATTTCCGTTGGCGCCTCAGGAAACATTTGCGGCCGCTTTTCATTATTGCTCGTGGAATATTATTTTTACGACAACCGAAGGTGACCGGAAGTGTTTCTTCTGAAGTATTCATTCGTTGGCGTCTCTGTACCCCACATGTGTGTGTGTGTGTGTGTGTGGACCTCCATGGTTGCAGCTCACACACCTTGACAGGGAAAAACCTTCCGCGTATTGTCGGAACCGTTGTAATGGGCCTCCTAGAATTTCGCAGTTCCCGTGTAACGTTCGTGGTCATGACGCAGACCTACAACCCAAGCAACGAACCCGCTAACCACATCGAAAATGCCCCAAGACAAAGACACGAGCTATCTTCAACGTGTAAGCGGAAAACCCAGAGGTTTAATTTTCATTCTGACTGTGGTTTCTCTTGTTACCATTACGACACAACTGTTGATGATATATAACAACATTATTTAATGTGTTCCATGTCTGTGCAGTGTATCATATAAACTAATATTCACCAACTAATGCACCAAAATACATACAATCTTTATTCGTAAAAACCTCCTACATGTTTCGACCCTGCTGGGTCATCTTCAGGTATCCGAGGTCCGGGTATAGCTATCGACGGAGGATGAAAGCAAAGGTACATTCTCACTTAACTGTATAAGTGCATCCAACAGTGTAACACATTATTCTCCCTGAAGATGACCCAGCAGGGTCGAAACATGTAGGAGGTTTTTACGAATAAAGATTTTATGTATTTTGGTGCATTAGTTGGTAAATATTACTTTATATAACAACATTACTTTCGAAAGGATTTCATTGGATTTGATGATAAATATCATCTTACACACTGCATTAGAATTCATACGTGAAGCAGAAGGCTCGCTGGGACCATACTATATGTCGCTCATTTATTCAAGCAAAACTCTGCCAAAGATACGTTCTGGGTTGCCACACCGTGTCAACTGGTAGTTACTAACGTTTCGGAGAAGCACTGTGCCTCCATCTTCAGGGTAAAGAAGTAAATATTTTTGGACTGCTTTTACCTGAGAACGCAGGCACAGCGCCGCTCCGAAATGTCGGTAAATATTTACGAATCGAGACGCTCTAACATCCCAGAGCACTTGCATATTCTGAACGCCGTTGTGAAATTCTCAAACCTTAAAAAGTCGTGGTCTTTTATGGAAGCCGAATATTTGTCCTTATGTTTACTACATACATCCAATGGTCAATATCCTCAGCCTGATTACTCTAGCCTAGACACTCATATTCTGTTTTAATGTTGTCCTCCAGTCCAAGCCTAGTACATCAAAGTCCTTTCCTCCCTTAAGGGTTTCCAACTGCTTTGTGTTTCTACTTTCTGTAAGGTATGATATATATATATATATATATATATATATATATATCCCATAAACCTAATTCTCCTATATTTTATCACAATTATGATAACTGAATAATAATGTGAGTATAAATTGTGTCTACCTTCATCATTAATATCATCCTCCTGCTGTTTCCATCCTCTTAGGCCCAAGTGCTTTTCTCAGCATCCCCTTTTTCCAATACCCCTACACCTAATACATTTTAACCCACTGGAGTAAAAAACGAATTATAAAACCAACGCGTAAAATTGCAGTGTTATATCTTATTCTATACGTTAGTAATGGAGGTTGGAAGGAGAGTGCTTGAGAGAAATTCGTTTACGTAATCGGCACCTAAACTAGACTCAACTGTCACTTAGTGCGTTCGTATAGCGATTATGCCGCCGACATATTCTGCAGGTATTTGGTTCGAGCCTAGAATGGAGCACTGCGTTATCTTGCTTCAGATGTTTCTCCACTGTCTCTCAGCACACCCAAGCAAATGTTAGAACAAATAGCTCACTATAATTTCATACAGTATCACAATGTGTGAGAACCTTCCCGTGCAATTAGATGCCACACAACGTACGCAACTTAAGCATAATGTTAGACAAAGAACTAGACCCAGGTGCGATTCCTCAAGACAACACCTGATATGTCGATAATTTAGAGGCAAATGTTCCAACACTAAATGATAAGAGCAGAAGTAAAATCAAGTTGAAAATAATTGTTCGTCAGTTAAAAACGTAATCCACTAATGCTGACAATCGACTACACATCAGATTAAAACATCAGACCTATGCCTGACCGTATAGTATTGGCCTAACCTGGAGGACAGCGACCGGCGTATGACAGCAAACACAGTCAAGAAGTAGATTAGAAACGGGACAAGAAAATATAAGCCAGATAATGGGATGGGAGATACTATCACTGCTATTACTACTGGCAATAGTAGTACTGCTATTACTCATACGAATCCCTGGAGAAGTAAGAGACTTTTCTCCAACGTTTCCAGACCGGCTCTGTGGCCCAACCAGTAGTTATTGGGGTTCTTTTCCGGGGCAAAGCGGCGGAGGTGTGAAGTTGACAACTCGCCTCCATCTAATGCCGAGATTGGGAACGGGTGCTGCTATGTTTCTACTATCCCCCTTATGCCAATTGCATGGACAGGGACGTCGCCGCCTCACAATGCTACTAATGCTGCTCATAATAATAATAATGATAATAATAATAATAATAATAACATGCATTATAGAACAGGCGTTGGAAGACAAAAACGGGATTAAGACAAAATATTCGCTTTTAGAAGAAAGAACATCCTTAATTCCTCTAGGGAAACTATCGAAAGACGAGCTATAAAAATTATTACGGATATTTATGGGGAAGGAAAGAAGGATGGAAGTAAGTAAGAAAGGAAGGAAGAGGCACCTGATAAAGACATTAGCATCATGTACGTCGATATTTATTAGAAGAGCTGCGAACCGATGAAGATCATTTAAAGACGGAAGTCTGAGCAACACAGGCAAAGAAATGGACACGCAAAAAAGTCGTCGAGGCGCCGAGAGCGGAAGCGGAACTGTGGGAATTTATCAAGTAAGAAACTTTTAATAAGTCACCAAAGGAAGACGCAACACGACAACAATTGTGTGTAGCCTACTGGGAAAACATCAAACGTAATTGCAGATATATAACATGATAGGGCAATACCCCCCTTTATCGCTCAGTATACGTCCCTATAACGTTGAGCGCTAACCGAAACAGCGCTAAACGGGGTCATTTTAACGTTACGTAAACGGGGATAGGTGAAACGTATACAGGCATTATCGTTCTCGTGCCAAGTAAAGAAAATCAGTCAAGTGAAAAAGTAATTCAATACAAACACGCACCATAACTTCTGATTGCAAGTGACTCGATTCGATCTGACAAAATTTAAAATGTGTTTAAGCAGAGAGCAAGAGTACAGTCGAATCTTCAAGTCAGTGAAAGAAAGGTATTCATACAGGTTAGCTGTTGGATTCAACAAGATCTTGCAGACCAGGGACCCAAATATGTTTTCATTGAACAGAATCTGAAATGAACGTGTCTTTGTCAGCACAAATGAAAAATAAGGCAAGAAAATATTTTAAGCTCTTAGCAGTAGGGACTAAATGATAAGAGAGTCTATAAACAGCGAGAAGTTTGTCACCTTTTAGTTTACAAATTTACTTCCTTGTTCTGTTATTTACGCGTTACTGAAGCGGCAAGAGCGTTCCCACTACTATGAGGAAATTCAACAATATCCATCCGCGCAAGGAGCAATTAGAACTGTCTATGCATCTCGCAAGAAAATATTCGGATATTTGTAACGGTTGTTCGTTCATAAAGCGAAATGACTAAAAATGTTGTTATAAACAAGATGGTGCAGCACATCATTATTCATCTGCAGTAACCAGTTGAACTACAAGGTACAGGGACTTGTGGCTCACTCTGTATATAAGGAACAAGATCAACTTAAAAAAATGGCGCAATTAATGTCCGCTCCGGATATAATTGCAGCACTGTGGAAGAGCAGATGTCAGTGGGCGCCTATCTGTTGGCAGAGACTGGCAATTAGTTGTCGCTTGCACTTCCGCAAATCTGACAGCGTAGGCAGAGAGAAGCAAGCACGGATATGTTGCTGTGAGTCCACACCAGAAAGACACAGAGAACTGAATATTGGCACGTAGGCAGACAAGTAGGTAGGTAGGTAGAAAAATTTTCAAGAAGAGCTGATTAAGGACACAAGCTCAGAAGCAAATAATATACAAATGTTACAAAACAATCAATTATAAAGAAATATTCGCTCATATCACGACATGAGTACTGACTAAAGGTATTCCTTGTGCAGTTGCCTCCCATTCCACCGTTTTAACATTTTAAATCCTAGGGGTAACTTTACGTACCATCAGGTTTAACATTAACAAAATTCTACATGGTGCTGACATTGCATGTATCTGTTCTGTGTGGATCTCAGAAAAAAACAGCAACTTTTTCCTTATACAGCATTAAGAGATTAGTTTTTAAAACCGACGTGGAGAGTGTTTACAGCGCGGTACGCAATAAGTCCATATATAAAAGAGATAGGCTTCCTCTTTAAAGGGTTAATTAAGCTTTACCTGTTGATATTTTGCTGCTGGGGCAGTCTCTCTATATCCAGTCATAACCTTCCCTTCTTCGCTACTTCCTGACAAAGTACCTCTAAACAAATCAAAACTCGGCCATCCAGCACAATATTGAATATAAGATATTTTCCTTTTTAAGGAAGATATTTGCTCGCTAATATATTTAAATTGTGATTAAAACAAACGTTTTCCTTCACCTCTTTAAAGAGTCCACCATATCGAAAGGGCACAATTAAAGAATCTAAGGAGCCTGTTGACATTATGTTACAAATCACTAACATATTTAAACTTCTGAATAGTTTTATGTTGTTTTGAGCTGTATTTGATATTAATGAGCATGTAGTGAAGACTTTGTTACGTATACCGTCATTATTACTGTCTTACAGACCGTCCCGTCATAAGTTTTAGAGTCTTCAGGTCTTTGTGTCTGTAACAAAACACATGTTCATGCCATCAGAACGGAAATTGTGTTCAGTAGTTGACCTCACTTCCTGTTCCTGTTAGCATGAACCTTATAAGCTCTGCTTGTCCTAATTGCAAGTACAGCGTATTGTTCTGCCTCACATGTCACTTAATTAATCTGGATATAATTTTTTATGTGGAGGGCTCAATTTTGACCTTATAGGTGTAGTGTACATGGAGCTTAAACACGATTTCAGAAAATATGAAATGAAACGTACATCATGTAAGTTAAAATACGTAGGGGAATTGTGCGTAAAACGGCCCCCCTAAGGTAAACCATCATGTAACTACAGTGCGGTTGCTTTTAATTATATAAACTAAACATTATTGGTAGTTGCTGGGATTATTAGGGAAAGTGGCATAGTTTTTAATAATTTTTTTTTAAATTTTGTTCAGCTGAAATCTGAGATTTTCTGAAACCTTAACAAAATGGCCGTTTTACCCAGGCCCCTGGATAGAATGGATCCCTGTATTGTCTGTTAAAGAAATTGAACATAGTTGAGAGAATCTAATGAATAAACGCAACAATATAAATTTGACAACTATATGTTTTGACTCATTGTCTGGTCTTTACTCCATAATTATGGCACGTGTTACATTAATTAGGTTCTAAATGAAAATCTGAAAAAAAACACAATGTACATACCTTACAAAGATGCATGAAAAAATTTTAGTTAAACATAAATTTGTTCGTTTGTAGAAGTACGTCGATTCTCCATGTATGACCTCACTACACTAATGCACATGCCCTAGGCTCCAAGCCGGCCAATGGCATCACTAGTAAAAGAATAACAGCAAATGGCTATCCTATCCGGAGCGACCTTTTCACACACAACACCCCTAATAAGTATATCACTACTTTTCGCCACGGTTTATTCAGTATATTCGCAGATACCTTCAATATCTGAGTCCACTTCATCAGCACGCAGTTTTATCATTTGTGCATAATTTTTACTTGAATGTAAATTACGTCAGACAAAGGAGAATGCCCAGCTGTCATTATCAATGAAACCACCGCTATTAACAAATTTATAGAATCACAAATCCTAAATTCCTAAAATGACCATACTTTGCAAAGCCCTGCTCTAGATTATTGTCTGCTTTTCTCTCTCGCTCTGTCCTAGGATCCGTCGTTATTGGCGAGGCCTCTACTTTCTACCTACCACAGCACAGACGCAACTAGAAATGTCAGTACATAATTATCCTGGAATTTTGTCTCGCATTAATCAACTGTGCATTTTTCAGTCCGACGAGCATAAGCATGCAGTTATAAAGAGCTCGCTGCAATCAGCAAGCACGTTCTGTCAGATTCAATGTCCTCTCCTCCTCGTCTTTTTTCCCTCCCTCTTGCATTTAATTGCACTTTTTACTTTCTGCACAAACAATGAAGCGTTGTGTGTTCTCGTTTAACCGCAATTTGCACCACTTGTCGGTCTTAATTTGTTTCAGTCATTCTTTTTGCATTAACGATTATCCAGAATAGACACTATATAAAGTGCTTTGAACCGGCCACACTAACGTTACTGTTTCTATTCACAATTAAATATACGCAAGATATCCCGATGTGATATTTCATGCTAGGTATAACAATTCAACAGCAGCGTGTACCAGCCCCATATGCGACAGAACAGACTTCGATGCCAAACATTTCGTGTTAGTATAGTAGCCAGGTTTGTTGATATCTGGGGCCCCTAACAGCTGAAATTGGCACGGTCCGGCCACTGCTTGGCCTAACTCGGAAGGCCAGGCAATGTTATACCTGTTCCAAAAATATTTACTGCCATGGAAATAAATTGTGTATCGTAATATGATACTGGGTCAATCACCCTTTTAGTAGACTCCTTCTCTCTCTGCTATTAATTGTTTTGTTAGAATTTTTTGACGGTTTTCTTGCTGCATTTTAAATGAATATGAAACGTATTGCGAGCTGTATGATAATATATTTGAAACAGGTAGAAAATGGTTCGAGCTGAAAAAGCTGTGCTTCTCCCCTCACAGGCTTGCATCGTCACCCCTGCGCTAACAGGGATCAAGTTAACTGACACGGCCAGTAGTTACTCTGAAAAAAAAAAGCTAAGGAAGTTTTATGCAAAAAAAACTCTGTTTTTGGGTTTGAAACGAAGGGTCTGGTAGAAATTTACGAAAATTTAAAACGAAAGTGCTGCCGTAAAGTTACTATGACGGTTCCATAGATAGAGCAGCCTCAGTGTGTGATGAACGTCAGTGGTTATGGAGACAGACCCTCCAGCTGCTCTTCTCGATGACGTCTGTGTCGCGACTTTGGGTTTATGTGGAAGACATCCGGTAATTCGGAAAGTTGGCACCAACATCAGGTTTGTAATAGGGACGGCGCTGGTTTCGTCAGATGCTTTGAAAACACCAGAATTAACTTTTAGGGCCAAAAAAAGCTGCAATGTCAATAGAGCTGGAATTTATTATGATGTCAGAGACCCTGGATATAAGCACAGAACATGTCTCAGAAGTGTTGTTCAAATTCTATGAAATTATACGCCTTCAGACCCCAAAAGACAGCATTCTTCATAGTCGCCTAAGTAACAACCCTCAAATCTCAACTGTATATGAAGTCAGACTCTTGCTTCGTTAAGGATAAATCTCTCACTGCAGTATTTATACCCTTCTTGGGACACAGGAAAACCCCTAGAAGATTTTATTCCCCGCTTGTGTGCGATTTTGGTAAATCGTCGGTGTTTCTATTGTATGTATTCAGTCTATAGTTGACAGAGCTAATTAACCCTTTAAAGACGAAACGTGTGTGTTTTATATAAGGACTCAGTGCGTACCGCGCAGTAACCACTCTTCACTTCGGCTATTAAAACCAGTCTCTTAATGTTTTATAAGGCAAAAGTTGCTGTTTGTTCTGAGATCCGTACAAAACACATAAACGCAATGTGAGCGGCATGTAGAATTTTTTAATTTTAACACTGATGGTACGTAAAGTTACCACTAGCCTTTAAAAGGTTAATGAGTGAAACGACACCTTGCGTAGAACGATGTATTTCATTGTTTGCTAAGTTAATAAACGATACACATTTTGAATTGAAGATGCGCCTAAAGTAAACTTCCTCGTATTTCATCAAGTTTAAGACTAGACTCTTTGAATAAAATGAAAGTTACAGATCTTGTAGAATACTTGTTTCTGGGCTGTTACTCCTCTGATCGGATAGAAGTGTACCGACGTTTCAGAAAAACCTGCTGCTTCCATCATGCCATCGACTTTAATAATTATGGCAGCAAATTTCTGTACTACATCTACCCGAATACACATGACGCCACAATAATCCTCTTCTTGAGTTTCGGCAAAGTGTTGTAGTGATCTGTGTTCCAGAAGTTTCGGTGGAATTTCGACAACACTGATCACAGTCAGATGGTAGGAGAACTCCATAAGAGGATGAACATAAATTAAGGGTATATACATACACATATACCATATAAAGTTTATAGATTAAGGGTGTTTGAAAATAAAGCGCAGAGAACATTTCACCTATAAGAGAAGAAGAAACAGGAGAAACCTGCATAACAAACAGCTTCACAATTTTTACTGTTAATAAAATATTATTCAGCGAGAATATGGAGGGGGATATGACGACCGTGACATTTAGCCCGAGTGGCAAGATGAGAAGTGCATTCTAGCTTACAGATTTGAAACAGGAAGCCTAAGCCTAGAAGGGAAGATAATGTTGAAAAACGTTTTTAAAATAGTATTTTAGAATGCAGATGCAGACTGCATTCAAGCAGTTCGGGAATACACATGCAATCCAGGATAAATTCATGGGAACACGGTATTGAAAATTCGAGCTCAATACACTGTAAAATTAATTGATAAGCTACGCGACTCTCAGCTTTTAAGATCTCTGTTCCAAGGAGTTAGTAACTGATAGGTGCCTGCCAGGATCACTTACGATCTGAGCAATGACAGAGGCGCTGAGTAATTTTAAAACATGCCAATGGGCTTTGCTGTTGTTGTCAGCAACTCACACCTAACTCGTATGTGGGTATGTGAATTTAAAAACAATACATACACAGTTATTAGTACTTTAGAGAATTGTTTTCGAGGACCTAACAGAGATTCTGACATTCCTCCCGTGAACAATAACAACTAGCGACGTGGTTGAAACACAAACATATACGGCCAAATCAAATATACGTTAGCGGCTTCTGCAAAACACCTGTAGGACGTACTGTACTGTTACTTCGAGGAATTAACACAAATTTATACATGTCAGGTCTGTTGCAAATTAAAACAATGGACGCTGCGACTGTAAAGTAGATCTGTGTTATGTCCCAAATCGTCACGTTTGTCGTCTTGACATCTGTATTTTCTACACTTCTGTATCATGTTTGCAATTAACTTCCAATCACGGAACTTTCCACAAATTAAACACAAAAGTGGTCACGTCACATGACGTTGTTTTCATGCCCCCAATTACTTATTTTTGCGTTTTGTTTTATGTCAGAAGACCTTAAGATGGCTACAATAAAAACAAGTTCCGGGTACAATGCGTAAGGCCTACTTTCATATAGCACGCTTACATTCTTACTGATCTTATATTGTTAACGTCTTATTCCGACAAAGGAAAATGTGTAACCCAACAATGTGCCCATACACGCAACCCTGCTGCTGTGATTATTGTTATTAGCATTATTAGCATATCACTATCATTATCAGTGTCATCCTTCTACAAGACCGTATTACAGATTTTGTTTACGATAAAGTTGTGAAATATTACCTCACTAACAAATGCACACAGAGAGTTTTATCATCAATTGTAACACACTCCTACATGTTTCGACCCTGCTGGGTTATCTTCAGGGAGAATTTTATGTTATCGTTACACTAAGGTTGCACTTTATAATTGAGTGAGAATGTGCTGTCACTCAATTATAAAGTGCAACCTTAGTGTAACCATAACATAAAGTCTCCCTGAAGATGACCCAGCAGGGTCGAAACATGTAGGAGTGTGTTACAATTGATGATAAAACTCTCTTTGTGCATTTATTGGTGATTAGTGTTTTTTTGTATAATATAGCGCACGGACATGGAACACATTAAATTAAAAAAATTACCTCACTGTTTCGCCTCACCGCCATATTTGTACATTTGGCTTATAAATAATGTATCATATGCAGTCTGTCAGTAGGTTTATATTGGTAAGGAAATGTAAAAGGAAGAGACCAACTGGGAGAAACGAAAGGGTAATAGATAAACATATATATTACAGAAATTTTTTGCAAGGAGACGAACCGAGTGTATACGGTTAGTACAGGGTCCAGTGGAAGTTTCTGTGAGTCCAGGAAACACCCTTCTGATTCTATTCAACAAACGTGTGATTATTAGCTTTTCGATGACTAAATCCAAGGAGGTTTTTATTCAGTATGTTTAGTGTGCGTAGATTACATGCGTATATAGTTACTCCCCTCACAGCAAAGTTTCTTGTGTTTTCAGGACTTTGCGTTCCAAGCCAAGTTCAAGACAAGAACGCCGATTACTTTATGTAGTTCCTCATGTCTGGCGCAGTCGGCAGTTGCATCAACGTGTGTGGTGACTGCGATACGGCATTTTTCTCGTATCGTGGCGGGGATAGGAAAAGCAATAAGAAACAAATTGTGTACATTCTTCACATACTCGTTCGCCTGACAAATACCGATATATAAAGTTTCTACTTGCCTTTTTTTTTTATATATAAGCTTGCTGTTTTGAAATATGTTTCCCGTTGTGTGTCACTCCGGTCGCATCTAATTACTGCAGAAGCATGATATGACGATATTTGTGCGCGTAATGAGTTTGTTATACACTGCTGGGAAGTTACGCACGGCTGGGAAATTATGACGTTTGAAGTTGCTTTGTTATGGGGTCTGATATGCAGCCGTCAGCGTGTCCCCCCGCCTATACTACATGGATCGGGGATGGTAAGATAAAACCGAACAGAATGGTTTTGCGGCAACCCGGCATATATGTATTCTGGTGGTGCTCAGTTCGAATCTGGGTAGCTGTCGGACGACCTGAAAGATTTGTTTCTCTCATTTAGGCCACGAAAATTCTGAAATATTACGCTGATTAGGCTATAGCCGCTTCCTTCCAAATCCTTCGCAATTCATCAGTCAACGTATTATGAATTTTAAGACTAAGCCGGTGTTGTTACGATGGTGGCACCTCCTGCATTAAATACACGCACTATTTCCAAAGTAAGCACAGTATAACTCCAATTATCCGGACGCTGGTTATCCGCATCGCCAATTATCCGGATCGGCTGGCCCCTTCAGGTAACTTTGTCGAGAATTCTACAAAATTAATGTGCCTTGAAATTACCGGTTATCGGATCGATAGACCTATACCCTTGACTTCATCAAGTAAATCTGTAAGTCAAATATTTTCTTACTCAGATTGTACTACATCTTTTTTGTGGCTTCATTCCTTTCCCCCAGTTGCCAAATACATATAAGGAATTCTGTCTTAATATTTTCTATATATGTAAATAAGTATGTAGCCTAAAACAGCCGTTTGTAGAAGTTTTTTTACATTTTAAACTGCCAATGTAGGCTATTTCAACGCAAAATCCAATTATCCGGATTTTCTGCATATCCGGAACGCTCGCGGTCCCAATTATTCCGGATAATTGGAGTTATACTGTATCTTCATTTATTTTAATTAAAAGGAACCCATTCAAAAGAGGGTACAGTGGTAGACGTGGTGTTAGCAGTGAAGAACAGTATGTGCTTTTAACTAGAAATCGTTCTTATTGTCCTAGTAATAACAAAACAGTCTGCATCTAGGTTTCCCAAAAGGTCTCTTCTTTTCAGTTCCTCCGACTAAAATATTTTTAGGTATTTTCCATCTCCCCCATCCGCGTCATACGTTCCTCCCACCTTACTCTCCTCAATTTTATCATCCTCTCGTTTTTGAAGTGTGCACAATATGAAACTCCTTTCAAACTTGCGTAAAAGAGTAAATGGACAGACCAAAGTATAAACGGTACCAAATGCGCCACGTGAGACCCACTCATTATATGGCCCTGTGTTCTTACAACAGCCGGATGTTTTGTGGCACTGCACAGTGATGCTTCTGTACCTAGAGATTCGATACGTTAATTTGGTGTCCGCAGCTGGCACACAACACATCACTGTAGCAAGGTAACTAACAAATCGTGTAAGTTTGAGATTCTTCCAATACAAGTGTGTAGGAATAAATATTATAAGCGGCGTATATATGCGCAAATTCCAGTAAATGTACAGAGATGTCTGAACGCAAACTGCAGGAAGCCTGTTCTTCCTCAACTTGTGAAATGGCAGTCAAGTGGTGTGGGATTGGTGAATTGCACTGAATTTCACATCCCCACTAATAAATTAACGCAGTGGTAAATGTCCTTCTTTAAACTTTTAAAGCCTAGCGGTAACTTTACATACCACCAGGTTTAACATTAAAAAATTCTACGTGGTGCCCACATTGCGTTTATGTGTTTTGTACGGGTCTCAGAACAAACAGCAACTTTTGCCTTATAAAACATTAAGAGACTGGTTTTTATAGCCGAAGTGGAGAGTGTTTACAGCGCGGTACGCACTGAGTCCTTATATAAAACAGATACGCTTCGTCTTTAAAGGGTTAATCAGGGCAATATGTTGTGTTGTGTGGTGCATTAAGGCTCATCACCATTATCACAGTTCCCATCAATTTACTTTTCTCTGTGACAGTTCGATGCATCCAGTATGCCACTTTCAAGACATAATTCCTTTCCTTTTCAATGTTGCACATCGTGTTTTCTTCCAATGAAATTTTCCGACAAAAGTGCACTGTACTTTTCCATTTTGCACACGCTACTGGGCCTACCCCCCTCTTCATCCTTGATTAAATCGTTCTACTAACAGCCGGTGAAAAATGCGTGTCGTAAGGTAAGCACAGGATAACGATCTCACTACATGTCACTTATCCCTTTTAGCTTCCAAAATTCAGTTATTTAGATGGACGAAAGGCATTATATTTAACAGTAATAACTACATTTTTAAGTAACTGGAATCCATATCACATTCTAAGTCCGGTGATAACAATTCCTTTTTGGAATAAAGGCCATCTCAAAAAGTTTACGAACCAGACTCTAAGCACTTCCAAAGCTAAACTCCGCGCTAGCAAATGGCACCGCAAATGATATATCCACCAGACACTCAAGTAACACGTTTGATGGCAAATGGCCATTAAACGCGGGTTTGGCACCCATATTTGTCGTCGCCGGATTTGAACATTTCCATGTTGCAACAGTTACTGAGTTGGGATTTAAAAGGCACAAGTAGACTTCGACTAAAATAATTACTCTACAACACAGAAGGCACCTAAACAAAATTCAAATGCGACATGGACATCAGAAGCCTACAATTTAACGAGCCCTGCTGTAAGTTGACGCATCCCGTCACTGCAAAGTAACCATCTGCAGCGGGCACTGTAATAAATGAAGAGATGAACCTTTTAAAGCCTAGCGGTAACTTTACATACCACCAGGTTTAACATTAAAAAATTCTACATGGTGCCCACATTGCGTTTATGTGTTTTGTACGGATCTCAGAACAAACAGCAACTTTTGCCTTATAAAACATTAAGAGACTGGTTTTTATAACCGAAGTGAAGTGTTTACAGCGCGGTACGCACTGAGTCCTTATATAAAACAGATACGCCTCGTCTTTAAAGGGTTAATCAAATATGCAACGCCTATTTTCAAATAGAAAATACTACAACTTATTCTGGGAAAATCAATGTGCTACGTAATAGAGGAACGCTGATTGAAAGATTAGAAGTCTCTCAGAACGCGACCATTATTTCATCAAATTAATAACAACTTGTATATGCACAGGTCTGTCCCACTTCGTCCGCTAGGAACACTGGCGAGGGGAAACCCAGGAGTTGTATTCACGAGATACCTAGAACTGATGCATCCAAGTTACAGTGGAGTCACGTAAAAGTGTAACGATTTTTTGTAGGTTTTTGCCAGTCTGGGTCAAACCATAACGGAGTTACATTCATTAAGAAATTGCTTCTCTGAATTTACTTCAGAGTGGTGCAGAGGGACTGAGGAACAAGAAGGGAAGAGGAAGAAGAAAGACAAAGCCAGGAGCTGGGGGCACAGAATTATGAATAAATACTTGAAGGAACAATTTTATGCAAAACAATGTGTCAAGTTGCCTCAATTTTTAAACAATGTGGCGTATAATAATTCAAATCGTATCTGAAGTTGATAAACACCTGCTAACGTGGAACCAAAACCTGAATGCAGCTTGCCTGCAGCATTACTTAGAATTACAGGCCCCTTAGAACTAAGAATTTCCTCCCGAGTGTGGAGCGAATACTTCAGACAGATGTGGAACCTGTTGCCGACATCGTGATTTCGGCATTCAACTTTCGTTATACCCCAAGAAGTCGAGATGTGTAAACCCACGGAATGTACGCATGCTCATAAGCGTGCATCTGTGTCTTGGCTACACAGCTCTGATCCTGTTTTTTATTTCCGCAAAAGGCAATTTTCTGGCTGTACATATAAGGTGATATTTCATACAATAAAAGAAAACAGGCAACAAACAATTTAATAGATATCAACCCCTTGTGTTCTTAGAAGGATCAATAATGAACACTAGAATAGTCCATCCGAAACAACTGTGTGCTTTTGGCACGAATAGCTGCATCATTCAGTTTTAACAGACCATCACTTTTACCTTGTTTTTGAAACATTATATTGACGGCCTAATGATGGTCTGTGAAGACCAAAACATGTAGACGTTCTGAACAAAAGACACACAGTTCGGTGGGACGAAACATTAAAATATTCATTACTGACGGAGCCAGCAAATTGCACCTAAAGTAATTCGATAGAATTACACAAGAAAGAATTCCGAGCAGAGGTCAAAAAGCGCTTGTCTTTAGGGCAAATTTGTAAAACTTGGTCTAATAATTTAAAACGCTGAACACGTGCACAGACACTATTGTGACTTCATAAGCCTAAATTCTTTGCTTGATACAACGAAGGAAAAAGAAGCAGGTACGATGTGTAAATACAGCAATAGCATTGCATACGAATTCAGTGCTATTGGAAGAATTGATATGTTAAAAATAGGTTGAAAACTTTGTCGTACGCCGTGATTAACCCTTTAAAGACGAAGCGTATCTGTTTTATATAAGGACTCAGTACGTACCGCGCTGTAAACACTCTGCACTTCGGTTATAAAAACCAATCTCTTAATGTTTTATAAGGCAAAAGTTGCTGTTTGTTCTGAGATCCGTACAAAACACATAAACGCAATGTGGGCACCACGTAGAATTTTTTAATGTTAAACCTGATCGTATGTAAAGTTACCGCTAGGCTTTAAAAGGTTAATGAAAGCACCCTCATACAAGAGGGGAATGCTGAAGTTCCCCACAAAGTATGCAACCCATATGGCACATCTTCATTGCGGCCTTCTCTTCTTAGGTGCTTTCGGGACATCGGCTACCCGTTTCAACAATGGATTTCTCAGTTTACAGACGGTTAGTGACATGCTTCATTCTAGTGTGTTTCACAGGGGCAAGTTTGTTTTAAGCATGGAAGTCCTCTTGACGGCCTTATGTAATGCACTGCACTGCACTGCACTTTGTTAAACTGCTCACTTAATTAAAGCTGATAAACAGACAATAAAATAATAAGTTTTAATATTAATTTTTTTCCTAAACCGTGACTGCTGCTTGGTCAAGGCAAACAGATCCTGAGGTCGTCAGCACATTGGGCTTGCGGGTTTGAATCCCAATCGTGTTCTGTGTTGATTCACATCCTTTTAGATTTAATGTAAATTAATACTAGGTTGGGAGAAGACGTGTCTTCTTACCCACAAACTAACCGGAAATTAGGCCTACATCTCATGTAACAAATTAGAAATAACTAAATCAAAAATACTATGGAAAATGATCAGACATGGCGACAAAGGAATCACAAAGTTCTGTGCCAAAAATAAACTTTCTGCAAAGATTTGTTTTCTCCATGGCGTGAGAGTCCCTAAGGGGCAAGGGTCTCCTCACTGTCGAGGCTTCGTGATCACACTCAGACACACCACACTTCGTAGGACTCCCCTGGACGAGTAATCAGCCCGTCGCAGAGACCTTTACCTGACAACACATAACACTTACAAGAGACAGACATCCATGCACATGGCGGGATTCGAATCCGCAATCCCAGCAAACGAGTGGCCGCAGGACCACGCTTTCTTCAAAGATAGAGTGACCAAACAAGAATAAGATGAACAAGGCAGAGTAGTAAAGTGCTTTATATAAAAATAAATACAAAATTTTGATCGAATAATAAAAGGCGGTTAGGATGATGGTAGGATAATATTAAAAGGGGCGTTAAAGCAATAGATGTGAGGCTGTCGAACTGCGCTCTTTGGCTCACTATATGGACCAGGATGGTTGCTTGACTACACGGCAGTGGCCTTGTGTTCCACACAAGGCTTAACATTTATGGGTGGTTATACATCAATTTAGAATTTTTGACATGGCAGCAGGGTGTCAGCAGTCAGCAAGTTCTGTAAACATAAAGACCAACACTGACCAACATCTATCAAAAGCTTTCCAATCTCAACGCGATACGTTCAGCACAAATCTGTAATTTTCTTGCAAGGTTAAGTTATCGGTCGGGTAGGCAGCTAAAAGGATTCTGAGAAAATCGCGCTCTGCAGCAAAGATGACGAATTTCACAGCTGAATTATGTGCTGCTTGCTAAGGAACACCAAGTCCCTGGTTTTAGAATTTCTGAGTGAAATACGAGATAAATTGGCCTGTATTTCGTAGTAACTTAAAAAAAGCACAGTAACCTACACGGCGTCTACCATTTGTCTTAATAAATAAAAGATCCCATTTTATATAGCGTCAAACCTGCCTTAAAAGGAAAGTGGATGTAGGTGAAATCTGTCTTTACCTGAAAAATTAACAGTCACGAGGACCCAAACTTCAAGTACGTGTATTAAACGGGACGTGCATGGAAGGAAAAAAGTCAGTCCCTGGTTCTTCCGTTATAGGCAGGTATTACTTTATTATTTAAGAGAATGTAATTAATAAGTAATTTGCTGAAACTCAAATAAGCACAATTTGTAAAACAGTCTTGATATCATGGTCGTACCTAGTTTGTACCATACTCACGAGTAATAATTTATAAAAAGAAAGTGTGAAACTATAGTTGTCCCTGTAAATGCCACGCATGCATACAAGGAGATTAAAGCTCCGCTCATTCCTAACCTTGGCAAGAGACGGAAGTTTGTGGTCAGCCTCATACTCCCGCCTCTTTACCACCGGTTAAATAACAGAATTTGGAATGTACTGACAAATTTCAATAACTTCTTCAATATAAGATTCAAGGTAATAACTGTAATAGCTCTTACATGAAGATAGGCGGAAGAACAGACACATATTACAAAACTAACAGACGCATTATTTCAACTTTTCGACGCAAATGCGCCAAAAAAGTAAACATTGTGCGACTACCTGCTTGCAGCCATACGGCAGGAGGTTTTTTCTTGATGGCTGTATGCTCCGCCACTGGAAACTATTAATAACAATTCAAAGCGTATGAGCAATAATAATAATAATAATAATAATAATAAACACTCTTAGTAATTTTCTGCGAGTCTCCGACGTGTCGTGCAGCATTATTTCTATACAGTCTTCAAGTTACATTATACGAAGCTGTAAGTTACCTACTACATAAAATGAGACTAAGAATTAAACATCACAACCGCATCTATAACTTCCATTTCACAAAGGAAAAAATAATGCATTTACTAATATTTAGCGGAATTGATTTCCTTCGCTCCAAGTCCCGACAGAATGCAGTGGCCACCACTGCCAGAATATAGATTTTGCACCCCTGACTACAACTGCATATAAAACGGACAATTGGCTTTGCACTCACAGGAACAAAATTTCTTCTGGTTTGTACTACAGGGTAACAAGTCAAAAAATTGGTTTTTATCCAGCCAGATTATGCACATTCCAGACGACGCGTGTCTTCTCATGCAGAGCAGGCAAAGTTAAAATGAATTAACAAGTGTCGGGAAAAACCATAACAGTCACAGCGTCACTTATTCTCTGAAATACCCAGTGTACATTTCTACTTTCGTCAGGTAAGACAACAAATAACTGTTTCTGCGTCGTCATTTTACGCTTGTCGGTCGTTTGCATTAGAAATTCGACGATTCACTGAAACAAAAGTTCTTGTTTATTGTTATACTGAACGGAAACCCAGAAAATGTGACGTCACCGCTTGCACAACCTGTGCGCGGTTGGACACTTCCCGCGAAAACGTCCGTGATGTCATAGTCTTACGTCATCAGTTGCACACTTCACAGCAACCCCTTCCTCGCCGCTGCCCTGATTGTACAGCATCCGCACGAGGCGCTAGTTCCGCCTGACATCTACTGGCTTCCGTAGCAACTACCTGTGAATGGTGCTGCCATCTATTCGCAACAGCCGCCATTGACTCCCTGTTGCTTATTCTCGTTACCTTAGGATTGCATTTGCTGTTAATACGTTGACATTTAACGAACTGATAGTCAAAAAATGTTCCGTGTCTGTTCCTGCAACGGAGAAGCTTAATATGAATACATATATGTAAAATATTTGCACGGTTTAACGAAACAGATTCGCTAATGTTTTCCTTCCTCTACATGAATATGCCTATTCAAAATATTACCTCTCCAGGTGAGAAGGCTACAAGTAACTGTAAACCCGTAGAATAGAGCCACCACGTATTACGAGAGTAAGAACACATTAAATAAAGTAGAATGCATGATGTCACTCAGCTCAGAATCTTTCGTCTTCCGTTTGGTATCTAAAAACATAAACAATTAAAATATTACGTACATAACAATTAAAATATGCAAAACTACAATTTAGCCTGTTTTTTGTATGCGCACGAAACTCGGTCTCTCACATTAAGGAACTAGCACAAACTGAAAATTATCTGAGAGCACAGACCTGAAAGAGTACATGTAGTAAGTCCAAAGGGTGTGCAAGTAACAGGAGGCTGATGAACGCCACTGCATGATGAGGAAATTCATGGTTTGTACTCCTAGAATGATCTATCAAAGAGGATGAGATGCAAGGAGCGTGTGGCCCACATAGGAGAGAAGTGCATGAGGAATTTTGGTGGGAAAACCTGAAGAAAACAGACCACTAAGAAGACCTAGATTCAGATGGAGAAATATAGTTAAAATGGATCTTCAAGAAAGAGGAGGGGATGGAATGAAATTAATTATTCTGGCTAAGAATATGGACAAGTGGGGAAATTTTGTGAACACAGCGATAAAAATCCCTTTTCCATAAAATTCGGTGAATTTCTCGACTAACTGGTAAACTGTTAACTTCTCAAAAAGGAATGTGCTGTAAGGAGTTTTACTTATTCAGTCTGTCAGTCAGTCAGTTAGTTAGTTAGGTACGTGCAGTTAGTGCAGCTAACTGAAGACCCCAAAAAGGCTGGACACACTAACGTTCCCAAGTTGGAATTTCACAGCCTTATATGAAATTATGTCTGTGTAATCTTCGCTGAAAATTGTCCCATGGCAAAGGTGCCAACTTTCGAACATGTTTGTACAAGAGAGTAAATATTTTTAAACCTGAAATAGGTGAGTGACATGAATGCACTTGGATTACATGCAGGTATTGTGCCGGCCGGCGGAAGATCTCGAGTTGTTTAACAAAGCACGACTACAGAAGCTACTTAGGGAGACAGAGAGAGAGAGAGAGAGAGAGAGATGGGAGTGGAGGCAATTACGTATGATGACAGTGAATTGACTGGACACACAGCGGTTGTTCCACAGTTCAAATTACAGCGCCGCGAACCTCGGAAGTCTAAAGTTTTTCGGATAGTGTATGTTGTTATGTCCACACACCAACCCACATTTGTGTTGGAATCCTTGTAGCGACGCAGACCTATCTACAGCAAAGTAGGTGTGCTAAGCTATTCCCGGAACTTCTTGTTACAGTCATAAGGACCTCAAGCTGTCAGCCAACTCAAGATTCAAACAACAAATCAACAAAGAAAATACGCTTAACTTTTAATTGTGCCCCACACAAGGCAAAAATGCTTTTCAGAACTTGTGGATGGAATTCTTTGTATCTTGTATTGGCTGTGTATCCAGCTGCTTGACGACGACGACGAACACGACGACGAAGATGAAGACGACGACGACGACGAAGACGACGACGAAGATGAAGACGAAGACGACGACGACGAAGACGACGATGACGACGACGACGACGAAGACGACGACGACGACGACGAAGACGAAGACGACGACGACGACGACGACGACGACGAAGACGACGACGAAGATGAAGACGAAGACGACGACGACGACAAAGACGACGATGACGACGACGACAAAGACGACGATGACGACAAAGACGACGATGACGACGACGACGAAGACGACGATGACGACGAAGAAGAAGAAGAAGACGACGACGACAACAATAACAACAAGCCGTATTCAGCGGATTCCTTCTCGAGACGCTGCTGACCAAGAAAACACAAGCCTTACGGTTCACTAATATAGGCCTACATCGTATTTCAAACGGTAACGCCTCTGAACTGTTCAAGGTAGCTAACGGCTCGGTTTCTGTCCTCTGTACCTGCCAACCTGCGTCAAGTCCTTGTAATTTTACGCATTTCCTTTAAGGCAAATGCCGGAACAATAACTTGAAATTGGCTTCAATAAATTCCTACATAATTCATTCCCTGTATAGGCATAAATATCCTTCCGCCTCTGTTAACATTGAAAAGACGTCTTTAGTTATTAAGGCATCCTATTAGGACAATTAATTAAAAATAATTAGATGTGACAAGTATGGGTGGGGGGGGGGAGAGAAAGAAATGCATACAAGGTTTTGGAAAGAAAACCTGAGGGAAGGAGATCTCCTGGAAGACCGAGGCATAAATGAAGGAACAATGTTAAAATATACCATAAAGAAACAGGACGGACTAACACGGAAAGGTTTAATCTGGCTCAGGATAGGGACAGGTGAGTGGCTGCTGTAATCAGGGCTGTGGAATCGGCACATAAGACCTCCGACTCCGACTCCTTCATAAAAGCTCAATATGTATTATATGATAACGGTAAACCTACTAAAGTGAAAAAAGGTATCATAAGACATTTCGTAAGCACCACGTGAATCATCAGGCTACTTTTTAGACTTTTCAGACTTTAGACTTTTAGACTTTTTTACTACATTTAAGTATAAGTGTAATGAATATTGTAGCTAGTATCTATTTAAGATTTTTATATCGAGGTCGGAGTCGGAGTCGGTACATTTTTACCGACTCCGACTCCACCCAAAATTCCTTCCGACTCCGACTCCACGACTCCAACTCCGACTCCACAGCCCTGGTTGTAACACGGTACTGAACCTTCGGACTAAATGAACTGCGGCAAAAGCCTTGACTGTTTGAAGAACTGTTAACGTCCTCTCAAGAAGGACTCTGCCCCATGAAGTTAGCTAATACATCGTCCTTAAATGGCTTAGAACCTGATCACAAAAGTTGGATTAATTAAGTGTAGTACAGTTGAAAGTTAACTGGCACGCATTTAGCCAACCAGTTACACTGTCATTAAAACTACAAGCATTTTTAATTAGGCTTACAGAATCTGTAGGCTAAAGTTATATTTATACAGACATAACAAAAATAACTGTCATTTTTGACAATGACAAAATTCTAGTAAATATTTTCTTTAAAAAAACTGCATTGTCTTCCGTTAGAGTATGTGGCAATTTAACTAATTTTTTGTTGTCTATTTAGACCTATATGTTGCATTAGACGCGGTTCTATATCAGAATAACAGTTTGAGTCTAACGGTTAAACATTACAAGCCGGCGATCACGAGCATTCTGGGGCGAAATATGAAGCGTGTTGTTAGTTGTTTCATCGCACAGCAAATTATTCTCTTAATCACCTTTGTTGGTAACCATTTATTCAAGTAACTTTATCTCCTCTTACACACCTCATGTCATTCGTTTATGAAGCCCTTGTGTATAAGAAAATCAACAATTCATCCAACGCCCATAAAATCGAATAACTCATCCAGTCAGTGACGCTGATCAGAAGTCTGGCTTCAGTTCGTCTCCCAGCTGTCCAACTATTACGCCTGGAGGCATGTGTCATTTTAGATAGCTAATGAGTTTCCCACAAAATTAATCTGAAACTGTTAAATGATGTAGATGTACTGTCCTAATAAAACATCAGCACTACAATAGCAATTCGTGATGCGTTCCAGAGATGTCGGCATCTTGAGGGGGGCAACCAATCCAGAACGAGGACTTAACCACCCTCCCCCCCTTCCCACAATGACTAGAGCTCATTTACATGACTCTGCAGCTACGTCTGGTTACCCGAGTAAGCGGCCACCAGTCGCCATCTTGTGGCAATAGTGTTTGACATCATGATTTGCACGTAATTGCGCGTACTGCCAGTTTACTTAATAGCTTTAACCTTTTAAAGCCTAGCGGTAACTTTACATACCACCAGGTTTAACATTAAAAAATTCTACGTGGTGCCCACATTGCGTTTATATGTTTTGTACGGATCTCAGAACAAACAGCAACGTTTGCCTTATAAAACATTAAGAGACTGGTTTCTATAACCGAAGTGGAGAGTGTTTACAGCGCGGTGCGCACTGAGTCCTTATATAAAACAGATAGGCTTCATCTTTAAAGGGTTAAATAAAACCAACAAATAATCCGTGTTGATCGATTATTTGTTGGTTTTATTTAACTATGAACACTACGAAGATGAGCCGCCTACGATTACTAGCTTTGGTCTGTTTTATTCGGCAAAGAGTTTCCATCATCGTAATTAGAAAATGTCACACTGAAAATTTAATTCGATGAAGCACAAAACCCATCTGAATTATGATAAACAATAAAACACATCAACTCTGTGTACCTTAATTTTAAAACATATTTCATTTATTCACAGTGTTATTCCTACAATTTTCAGCTTGTGCTCGTCTATCATCAGGAAAACCGTCCATGTCAATGACTGCCCTGATTACGAATGTTTACAGGCCGAAACATGTCGAAAATACCACAGTAAACAAATGAACGAAGGATCATCTAGTATTCTGCCATGCAGGCCCTAAGTTTTATTGACTACTAACAAAACTTTGTGCGCGTTAATTATAGATAATTGCTTTTGAATTATATTTAAAGTTTTTAGGCCCTCTGTTCACGGACACGAAAATTGTTTCTTGTAATAGTCATAACAAACATATAAACACACTAGGTGAGATACGGTAAATGATACAGTACAGTAACTGCTGTGCCAGAAAGAGTTTAAGAAAGGCTTACGGTATAATTGCAGCAATTGAAACTTTAAACAGCTACGAATTTATGCCAAAACTGAAGTGCGAAAATCTGAGAATTCTCTACAAATTCGCGCACATAGTGTTGATTCGAACAGACACTATGTGTGCGAATTTGCAGAGCAGTGCGTTCGGTGAATGTGAGAACCCAGGTAAAATTTTGTGCAAAATTAGCCACGCCAGAAGTAACCTTTATTTTATATATTCCGTTGTAATATTATATAAACTATATTAAAACAACCCATCAATTTACAACTAAAATTTATTGTCAGTACTGATTAATCATCGCAACATGTTTCGGCCAACTTGGCCATCTCCAGCTAAATACAAAAATATAGAAAATGCTGGGGCAGTTAATTACAACATTAAGTTTTATGAAATGAAATGGGACCTCATTTTTACGTAAAGGGTAATAACTCATAAATACTCTTCAAGTAAATTATATACCATAATGAAATATTCAACATAAAATAACCTTAAATTAGGTGAAAGCTGGATGCGTGAAGGCAATTCTTGCATACGTCTATGTCAACATGTTTAGCGAAGTATCTGGTGCGTAATATTTAAACGGTTAAGGCAATATTTCCCAACCACGGTTCCGCAAAACATCAGTAGGGGTACGGCGAAAAATCGTGGAATAAATACATAAAAATGTTTAAATACCACAACAAATTCCAAATGTCCCTCGAAATATTGCAGGAATCTTTGTCCGGCAATTGTCAATACACAGTTGTAATCTCCGTGTACTACCAACTGCCTCTATGTTTTCTGGACTATAACGTTTTCATATGCGGGGGTTCCTTGGAATAAAAAAAATACTTCAGGGGTTCCTCTGTGAAAAAAAAAAGATTCGGAGAGAGTTAGCTTAATGGCTTTACGACAAATCATTGTATGTTTTCAAGATTTAAATATTTTCGTGAACAATTTTTAACTACCATCTTATCTAGTACCGGACCTTCAAGTAACATTGCCAGTCATGATTTGCTCTGGAAAAATTCCAAGGTCGAAATGCGCTCCCTTATCGGCGGAGTTTAATCGTTCAATTACATAAAACCCGCAGGGAAATTGTGTGGTAACGAGCTAACACAGAACATCAAATGAGACGATAGTTTTAACTGTGAACACAAAGGAGTAGGTATCCACAGAAAGAGCGCATCCTTTTCAATACGTGTCATCTTGTCACAGCAAAACTAAATATGGCACTTAAAATGCTATATGACGTCACCGTCAAACCAGTTTGGTTCGAATATTTGGATAACTATATTAAATTTAAGGCTAAATACGTAAAGTAATTTTGCGATAAAACGTAAAAAATTAGGACTCAACAATTTCTCATTGCAGATTTTGCTTTGATTCCCAAGTAGTTTTTAACTTTCAGAATTATATCCATCTACCAGGAATTCCTTTACCCGAATTCTTCAGTACTTTCTAGCAATCGAATGGACTTTTTTGTATTATTTTGGTTCACAGCTCAGTAAGAAAATACTATAACTCAGTTACTCAGTAAATTACTTATGCCAACGCTGTCTGAGCGGCAGATTTCCGGACCACGACTGTACTATACGTACAATTGTTTGTACGGACTACATGGTTTCTTCAAGTCAACACATCCCTCATGCCTTGGTGTGAAATGAAGGTACAAAGCGGCGTTAGGCTCGTTGTCAGAAACCACACCGTACACTATAACTCCTCACACATCCTAGAACAGTGGTCTAAAACTCAAATATTGCGCAGGCCAAACGAATAATTTTAAAATTTAAGGTAAACTGTACAGCGTTATTAAGCCATAAGCATGTTAGGATCTTGTTCAAAATTAAATACACAATTACGATTGCTTCATATTTTAATTACAGTATTAAAACATATTACAAATACTACAGGCGTATGTGGGGGGGGGGGGTAAGTGCAAGTGGCGACGCCGCCCCGGGCGACAGAGTTTAAGGCGCGACAAATGGGCGATAAAATGAGTATTTAAAATAAAAAATTTCTGCCCTCAACAAATTTTAAATTTTTGAGCCAAAGGAAATAAAATTCAATAAATAATTGTGATTTTTTTAAAGTTCATAATTTCAGTTAGGGCCTGCCATTGTGATTACTCGCCCCGGGCGCCAAGAAACTTGGCTGCGCCACCGATAATTACCAAATTTAAAACATGCATACATTGTTTTGTTTTTTCTCAAGTGTGTTTTATGCTACCTTTCGGGGACAGCAAACTTATTTAGCATCTATATCCAATAACGAAAAACACTTTTAATTCTTCAAATTCAAATATCCTTCGACGCTGAGCCGTGTGATACTGACGGTAATAAGTGATAAGGTTCCACTGCTTACGATTGGGTTCAGTGGCAATATTAAGTGATGACAGTGATGGATCCTTAAGTTCCATTTTTTAAGATTTGGTCCAATGACCATAATAAGTGATGACAATTATGAATCTTAAGTTCCATTTTGTAATATTTGGTCCAATTACAATAATAAGTGATGACAATTACGAGTCCTTAAGTTCAATTTTTTAAGATTTAGTCCAATGAGCATAATAAATTATGACAATTATGAATTTTAAGTTCCATTTTTTAAGATTTTGTCCAATGACAATAATAAGTGATGACAATTACGAATTTTAAGTTCCAATTTTTAAGATTTTGTCCAATGACAATTGTAAGTGATGACAATTACGAATCCTTAAGTTCCATTTTTTAAGATTTAGTCCAATGACCATAATAAGTGATGATAATTACGAATTTTAAGTTTCATTTTTTAAGATTTAGTCCAATGAAAATAGCAAGTGATGACTGATCGATCCTTCAAGTTCCATTGCTTAGAATTGCGTCCACTAACAACATTAACTGATGGCAATGTTGGATCCTGATGTTGTATAAGCACCTTGCTTCAGCTACTTACTTAACGTACCAAAGAGATACACACTGACGTGACTCTGCCATTAGCTAGTAGGGGTGCTAAGGCGAGGGTGAAATAACGAGAGTTCAGTTCCAGGAAATATCCACTATCGGATGTAGCTGCATACTTTGAAGCATTCAATTTTCCTAAGAGAGTGGAAGGGGGGAAAAGTAGGTCTTACATTAAACAGTACTGAAGCATGTGATTGTTATCAAAAATACGGCATGGGAGTCACGCCAAGCTGAATACTATCAGACGTGTCAGTTCCAGCGCTGATGTTAGGTTTTAATCTAAATCCATCGGTGCCGGTAGCACAGCTACCTGCCACGAGGACGGTCCTTCACACTGGAAGTACGTGTTCTCATCCTGCCTCGGTCATGGAAGTTTCTCCAAATTGCTGGTGCTTTTACTGAGACCACAGGGAGTATTTCCCAGAAAGACGGCAAAATCATGTAACAAATATGAACGAAAATGGGAAATACAGTTACAAACACATGCATCACATGAATGGATGCCTGTTCAGCATACTTTATTAACCAAGACAGCCGTTTACTGGAACAGGTACGTTACTTCAAACTTGATCTTAAATGAGAAGAGTGAGGCGAGGCGCACTGCATTCATCTGGCGGTCCCATGGTGGCGCTGTTGAAAATTGGACCGCGAGTGCGGAGTGACACATTTTATTGTCATCTGTTTTTAACCAATATGGCGGGGTTGGATTTGATAACTAATCAACCATATGGGGGAGGGTCTCGCATGAGAAACTAAATAGTTCCTCACTTAGGCAAGAAATTCTTCGAAAATACAAAATTTGCCCAACTAATGCGCTATAGTCTAATACATTTACAACATTTATATATTAGTCCTACGTTTTTCGATCTCGTAGGATCGTCCTCAGGGACTCATTCAAAATTAAAAATTAAAAGTTACAAAGACAGCATTGACAGTATTGCATATGTTACAAACAGTCGGTTAAACATGAAGTGCTACTTGTGTTGAATATCTGTTTTACTGCGGATTAGGAGTTGAATGTTCTCGGCAGAAGGCCGAGACAGTACTGGTTATTACACTGTTCACAACAGCCCACCCCTCGCCCATATCATGAGCCAAATCAATCCACTCCACGCCCTCAACCGATTTATTTAAAATCCATTTTATATTATCTTCCCATTTAAGCTTAGGTCTTTCAAGTGGGTTATTTCCTCCAGGTTTCCACACTAAAGCCCTGTATGCACCTTTCTTCTCTATACGTGCCACATCTCATTCTTCTTGATTTGATCTCCTGACTGCTTGGTAACGCCGACCCCAGTGGCCGCGTGGTCTAAGGCGTAGGTCTACGGCCGAGCGCTTGCTGGGGTCGTGGGTTCGAATCCCACCGGGGGCATGGATGTTTGTCTCTTGTACAGTGTTTGTGTTGTCAGGTAGAGGTCTCTGCGACGGGCCGAGCCCTCGTCCAGAGGAGTCCTACCGACTGTAGTGTGTGTTTGAGTGTGATTAAATGAAAATAAACAACCTCGACACCTACTGTGAACAAGTACAAGTCACAAAGCTGTCACTGCGCAATTTCCCTTCTCTCATGTTACTTTACCCCCTCTTAGGCCCAAATATCTTCCTCTGCTCACTATTATCGAAAGGTCTCAGATATGTTCTTACCTCAACGGAGAGCAAAGGGGAAGACAATAGATTCTGCATTGAATGGCACGCTACTATAAAGCAGGGCTATAACGAGTGGTTTCGTTTAGAAAATTAGCATGCTTTAGTTTTTTATTGACTTGCAATAATTACGTTTCATCAAAACGTGAGGACGGAAAAAAATTGGCATCTTTATTGTACCTCCACTGTCTCCATAAAAAAAGATTTCTGTTAATCTTGCATGGCACAGGATGTCAAATGTTACGATGACACTGGAGTCCGCGTTATGCGAAAGCTTTACTGGCCATTTACTGTGAATAACGTAAGGCAATCAACGAACATAAATCCCCGCTTTCATGTAAAGGATAAAGTTTTTTACATGCTGATCTCTTAAAAAAGGAAAATTACATATTTTCGTAAAATATTCGAAGTACGAAATATTTTAACTCGAACCCTCGGCGCGGAAAGCTTCACATGAAGAAGAAGAGTGAGCCTCAGACAGCGCTGTCTATTTGCTGCATTATTATTGTCCCTCTCGGTAGCCTTGACGGCTGAAAGTGAAAGTCAGGTGCACGGGCCGACTTTGTTTATACTTGAGAGGAACCAGTGCTTCGTACATTCACGAAATTTGGACTCTGTCAAAGTGCAGGTGAAGAAGAAATCTAATCCAAAGTGCATCCGAGAAATCAGAAAATGCGAGCTTTTACACAGGCATTAATTTATTTTCCTTCAGAACGCCGACACATTGTCTCTGTCCCGTCAAAACAAACTGAAAAATTGTATTCCATTCCACAAACATTTTCCACCTTCATTCATTATTATTTTACAAACTTTATTGGCTTTAATACATATCTACCGTAGACGAAAATAGTATTCCTGGAAATTTATAATTCGTCATCAAGGGAGAAACGTGTATCACGCACGAGAGGGGTAAGAAGATGGTACAAAATTTTACTCGGCAAATTTTAAGGTTATAAGACCACTTGGGAGAACCAGGTGTCTGTGTAAGGCTAATAGAACACTGTACAGATTAATACAGTATTTAATGTAAAGGAGCTACTCTGACAACCCGGGATTGATTGGAAAGCACGGTGGACTATACAATAACAATTATTATTATTATTATCATCATCATCATCATCAGATAAATATTTTAATTACGTCATATATTAATAATTTATATATCTCTTATTTAAATAATAAATAATAATTTTAGGTAAAGGTAAAGGTTCACCCTAAAGCAGGCCATGAGGGCCCACGAGGGGGAGTAGAAGTATAGCTCTACCCGTTCGTGAGCCTCGGCACGAGGAGGCGATTGGGTGGCTAGCCCCACGCCCCGGCCGGTTTACCCCCGGGAAAGAGACCCGGTACCCATTGTACAGGGGGCTGGGTGGGCCCCAGGGCCGGTTTGGACTCTGCGGAAAATCTCGCCCTCACCGGAATTCGATCCCCGGACCGTCCAGCCCGTAGCGATTCGCTATACCGGCTACGCTATCCCGGCCCCATAATAATTTTAATTCATTAATAAAATTATTATTATTATTATTATTATTGTGTAAATTTATGACAAGGAAATAAATTATGAGGGTACGGACGGGGTTCAGCTGGCTAAGGATAGGGAACAGTGGCGAGGTGCTGCAAACCCGTAATAAAGATTCTATTTCCAGAGCAGTCGGGAATTTTGTTGACTATTTGGGTGATTATCAGCTTCTGCGGGACTGCGCTCCATGTAGTTCTTTCCTAAGAAGCGAGATGAACAGAAAAGCTACCAGATTACGTGACACAGCAACCAAGACGTAAATTCAGAACACAGAGATGTCACAAATTATAAAATATATCAGCAGAAGAGTATATTAAGCGCACGAATCTCGATATATTGCGGCGGTATAGCTCCAGTGTTTCTTAAAGTTCGATGCTAGATTGAAGTGAGCGGTCAGCGTCACACCTCGGCCGCTTTAATCCCTGTAACCACTGCAGAAGAAGCTGGATAAAGGCGGGAGTCGATGTAGATGCGATGACAACTAAGAACACCTCCCCTATCACCACAGCCCCAAACTCCCATGAACCGCCACTATTCTGACTGAGCTACCCGGCTCACACAGCGATATCCTATGCGAGATTTAAATCCAAAACGGATCTGCGCGGTCAAGCACCTGAGGTCCTTGCCCCCAAGGGGTCAACGCTTTACCCTCCGAAACCAGGGGACATTGTCTATAGGCTAACATTCTAAGACCAGGAGTGGATAAGAAGAGTGAAACTACAGTACTGATTGCACATACATTCCACATGCTTTTTCTTTGTTTTGCTATTTGACACATTTGACAGGCCATCCCACGGTTTAGGCTGTTTAGTCGCCAGCCTCGCACCGCGGAGGCCCGGTTTCAGTCCCAGGCCAGCCGACGTAAAATTTGTGTTGGACAAAGTGGCACTGCGACAGGTTTCTCTCAGCGTACTTCGGTTTACCCCTGTCAGTATAATTTCACTCTTCCATTCTTCTGTCACCGGATGTTATAAAATCTTAATAATCGATAACTTCAAGAAAAAAAAGTATATTTTATGGCCTTTGATACCCATACAGTGTTTACAAATATTTTAATAGAATATTTTAAATTTCTTCTTCATATTATTACATTTCTATTGCCTTACTCATTCAGACTCGGTGTATGTATTTTTATGACATTGCGCGCACTCAACAAACTTGTATAATCCTTGGCTGCTGTAGACTGCCACCTTTGACCCCTATCATAAATCGGACGTCTTAATGTCCATAACGACAGCAGTCATTTGACAAATGCCCAAAAACCTTTGCACATGCCAAATTGCGGTGCGCTTCCATTTACTGCGCCACGACGCCTGTTCGTTGGTGGCTGAACGACACGACAATCACAATGCGCTGCTTTTCCAATTTATATTATTTCTTAGGGCGACACGCTGTGGAAAAAGCAATGTGAAACGACGTACTCTGCCATATGTTAAGCACAGCAATATAACTTTACTTCACTTCCAAGAAACAATAACATTATACCAGTCAAAACTTTGTTTTCTAACTACACAGATTTCAGACTGTCCGAGACCTGATCATCACGCTATGAATGTGTATAGTTAGAATGGGGACAAAGCTCCACTCATTCTTTCAGGCGACGCTAGAGGCAGGTGTTTGGCTAGCTTGACGCCCTGGAACCGCAGGCGAAGAGTTCCTTGTTAACGACTGGTAATGTTATCTTACTCAGCGGCCGCGCGGTCTAAGGCGTAGGTCTGCGGCCGAGCGCTTGCTGGGATCGTGGGTTCGAATCCCACCCGGAGCATAGATGTTTGTCTCTTGTACAGTTTGTGTTGTCAGGTAGAGGTCTCTGCGACGGGCAGATCCCTCGTCCAGAGGAGTCGTACCGACTGTAGTGTGTGTCTGAGTGTGATCAAGTGAAAAGAAACAACCTCGACACCTGCTGTGAACAAGTAAGTAGAAGGGGGAAGGACTACGAAACGGATGTTATCTTATCAGCAACCTTGAATTCATAAATATAGCAAGGATAAACGAGCATGCTTTCAGTCGGTACTGCAAGCGTTTACTGTAAAAAATTATGCAGTCTGCATATTGAATGAAAGTGATTCCAAAATTTCATTCAATGGCTACAATGTAGTGGATTTGGAGAGTTGTCTTTGGAAGCCGCAGGTAATGGTAAAAAGAGCCAAATTTTTACTTTAAGTTTTCAATGGATTTTTCAAAATGAAAATATAAAAGCACAGTCAGCTTTGATACTCAGTAGACACGCCACTGATGTTCCTGGTTGGTCTGTGTCATTAACGGTACCGCAGAAGACAGCTGAAATTCCCAGAACCACATATGGGACCGTTAACACAGACTGAATGGTAGCTCTGTCTGTCGATGGTGAATGAAGAGCGGTAGCAGCTATTTATCCTTCTCTGCTCTACGTATAATTTTGGCACTTTCTACGATTTGAACAACAATCTCTTAAAAACCTACTCACTAAATAAGGCACATCCAACATCTTGAAGCAACTACGCCAGCATTTATGTTTCAAAGTACACTGATTTTACAATAAACTTACAGCGATTTACGACTCTGGTTACATAAAAATTTTTGCTCAAGCGTTATGCTTTGAATAGCAATGCAATGTAATAAGTATTTATACCGTCTAATATTTTCTACATATTTGTGTTAGGATACATAGGCGTTTGCATTCGACAGCACGAGTCTTAACTAGAATTCAGCCTATATGATTTAAAAATCAGTGTTGCTGAATTACATGGAGCAAAGCAGCTGACGTTGGTAGGCTTCTGGGTTAATCATTGAAGCACTCAAGTTGCTATCATAGAAGGCCAGGAAATAATAAACTGTGAAGTACCCCAGTGCCCGGTCGATATTCTTCTGAAATTGAAAAATCCCCTGTTGTTATACAGCCCGAAGGTGCATAACTGTCACCATAAATTCAGTCCAGTTCCAGTCTTCATATACCAACATTAAAATATCTGTTTTAAAGCTGGTATCCCAGTGACAAGAGAGAAGAATGAGATGGGCGGGGCATGTAGCACATATGGGGAAAAAGAGAGGTGCGTACAGGATTTTGGTGAGGAGACCTGAGGGAAGACGACCACTTGGCGATACCCAGGCGTAGATGGGAGGATAATATTAATATGAACCTGCAAGAAGTGTGATGGAGCATGGACTGGATTGAGCTGGCTCAGGATAGGGACAGGTGGCGGGCTCTTGTGAGTGCGGTAATAAACCTCCGGGTTCCATAAAATGCGGGGAATTTCTTGACTAGCTGAGAAACTGTTAGCTTCTCAAGAAGGCCTCTGCTCCATGGAGTTAGTTAGTTAGTTAGTTAGTTAGTTAGTCAGTCAGTCAGTCAGTCAGTCAGTCAGTCAGTCAGTCAGTTAGTTAGTTAGTTAGTTATCCCAGTGACAAGGAAACCTCGTGGCATTTTTCAATATGGGTTTTCGACCACGCCAATCTCTACGTTGCTTCTCCAACTCGTGTTATATTTGCTGCCCGGCTAACCCTTTTTGATGCAGACACTCTAGGGACAACGCGCGAAAATTACAAACTCTGAAATTCGTTATGAAAAGTTCTCCATTCTTCCGTTTTGTATAAAATTTAAGACACAATGGCGAACGTTAAGTGTATGGATGTGCGAAATTCCTAAGGAGCTAACAGGCGCTCATTTGGTGAAAAATTACAGCTTTTTATACAACTGCAAATTTATCACGCTGATCACTGGCCACTGATCCACGTTTTGAGACAGACAAACGCAGTCCACACTGTCATATTCTATTTGTTTAACATCTGCTTTAATGTTACCCTTATATGCACGACTTAGTCTCCCAACTAGTACCTTACCTTCACATTTTCCGTGTAAAATGTGAACACTTTTCATCTACTTTATGTGTACTACATGTCCTACCAATCCCGTAACTTTTTATTCGATCGCTCTAATAGAATTTGTCGAATAATATTATTTATTTAATTTAATGACGCAGTCAGTAACACAGACTTATAGCGTCGAAAGAGCGGCGGATTGTGAGTAACGAATTGTAAAGAGTGTGAAGGAAGTGATCGTGACCTAACTGTTGGTTATATTCTTTTATTTGCCTTGATGGACTGAGGAAACCTCGTGGAAAACTGCAGTCACGAGAGTTGACGCCGCGGCAGTGATCAGAACCGGGTATCTCCCGATTACAACCCAGAAGCTTGGCCACTTGAACAATCTAAGGAAAAGCGATCAAGTCGCTCGCGTTATTTTCTCCATTTTCCGCTTACTTCGTACCTCATTAACTGAAATATTCTTCTCATTAACCAGTTCGCAAACAGCCTCACAAAGGAACAGCCAGTGTCATAGAGCAAAAGGGTAAAATTACTAACTAACTAACTAACTAACTAACTAACTAACTAACTAACTAACTAACTAACTAACTAACTAACTAACTAACTAACTGACCAACTGACCGACTGACTAACTAACTAACTAACTAACTAACTGGCCAACTGACCGACTGACTAACTAACTAACTAACTAACTAACTAACTAACTAACTAACTCCGTGGAGCAGAGGTCTTCTTGAGGAGCTAACAGTTTCTCAGCTAGTCAAGAAATTCCCCGCATTTTATGGAACCCGGAGGTTCATGACGGCATTCACAAGAGCCCGCCACCTGTCCCTATCCTGAGCCAGCTCAATCCAGTCCATGCCCCATCCCACGTCTTGAAAATCCATTTTAATATGATCTTCCCATCTACGCCTGGGTCTCCCAAGTGGTCGCCTTCCCTCAGGTCTCCCCACCAAAATCCTGTATGCACTTCTCTTGTCCGCCGTACGTGCTACATACCCCACCCATCTCAGTCTTCTCGATTTGATCACCCGAATAATATTTGGTAACGAGTACAGGTCATTAAGTTCCTCGTTATGTAGTCTTCTCCACTCCCCTGTCGCCTCGTCCCTCTTAGGCCCAAATATCCTCCTCAGCACCCTATTCTCGAACACACTCAGCCTTTGTTCCTTCCCCGAGTGTGAGAGACCAAGGTTCACACCCATACAAAACAACAGGTGAAATTATAGTTCTGTATACCCTAATCTTTGTGTTTTTGGATAGCAACCTGGAAGACAAAAGATCGGTGTTCTAAATTTTAATCTTCACAGCTTGATAATGCAACATCAGGCGTCAAGTATATAGTGTACAAAATGAATCTGGGAACAGGCAACATCCGCTGCATGTCGCGGTGGTCACTCGCGCTGCGTTCTTGTGGTAAGACGTCTGTTTCATTCACGTTGCGGACAAGTAAGTGGGAGTTGGAAAATATTTACTAGGAATACTATTTTGATTTTACGGTGCGCGTTATAAACACGACACCGACTAATGTGATGTGTTATTATAATTCGCCGGCTTCGAGAAAAAAGCCTCTCGTTACAATAGGAAGTACCGAGTCGCATTGTATCATTTTGAAGAAAATTACATTTCCTTATATTTCAATGAATATACGAACACAAGCGTTGCTCTGTGGTACAGAATCTGTATCACACACACCAGCA
The DNA here is from genome assembly GCA_013340265.1 of Coptotermes formosanus. Taxonomy (NCBI): domain Eukaryota; kingdom Metazoa; phylum Arthropoda; class Insecta; order Blattodea; family Rhinotermitidae; genus Coptotermes; species Coptotermes formosanus. The sequence goes on along the minus strand of BLKM01000338.1, from coordinate 330,763 downwards.
GTTACAGTCACCACTGCATTGTTAACAATAAGGAAAGCGACGAAATACTGAAAGCAATTCTGCTAAAATTTAATTTAAGGACATTTTGTATGATATTATCGATATGACGTTTATTTTATAAGCACATCCAACTGTCCCTCCTACGTGCATACGTGGAAACAGCCAAAAAATAAAAGCAAATTTGTAAATAGAGTGAACACTTAGACCACTATGTACAATAAACATAAAACTCTTTGAGAATACAAACAGGAAATATGTTATAAAAATCCTACTTTTAATTTCCTTCAACAATAACTCCACGCAGCAGATTCCTTCTTGAAAAGCTCGCGTTCACCCACCCTTTCAAAAATTTAAATTTATTTTGGAACAAGAAGGAAAAATATTAGAGTGTTTCCATTAGCCTGTAATTTGGGCTCTCAACCCAAGCCAGCTTAATTCAGTTCATATTGTTACGCCCCATTTGTTTTACGTCTGTTTTAATATTATCATTGTATCTAATCTTAAGTATCCCGAATCACCACATCTCTGTAGTTTTTTCCCACTAAAATTCAGCATACATGTCCCGCTTTCCCCATGACTGTTACACATCCCGTCCAGTCCTTCTCCCTGGGTTTAACAGTCCCAACAATATTTGATTTAATACGAAAATTGTCACACTTCTTGTCCTTAAATAAGCAAAAGGTATTGACACTTAACTACATTCAACAGTAAAGTGACTATGAGATTCTGTGAACCCTAATGCAGACCGACAAACCTCTCCGAATTTTCGTTTAGAGACAAGAGATACGTATGGAACATTCAGAATGTAATTACTTGTTTCTTTCTTGGTTTATCAGGCGAGAGTTTCTCAGTTGTGCATGTCTACGTTACGTAACTTAAATTGAGAAATACTGTGAACAATAAATTTTAAAAATGTGTTGTGGACGTGATCCTGACCTGTTTCTAGTTACTATTACAAGATCTGGCTGGACACACTGAGAAAAACTGCGAAATCTTGACCAGGAGAGTCGACCTCCAGACCCAGATTTCAACCTGGTACCTCCCTATTACAAACAAGTCTGTAACCCGCTCGACAGCAATGCTCCGTGCCAACTTTTGTTGCGGTTTGCGAGCTTGGAGATTTTGAAGCTTGTAGCTGAAAATTCTGTTCTTCTGGCATATGACGCAGCGTCACTGGGTAAATCATACATCGACGTTTCGAAGGAGTGTACCGACCTCAGCACCCCCTGAGACAGCGTCATATCCCAGCAGAAACAAAATTGTTAGTACAGTCTTCATTGCGAGTTTTAATAAATTTAATCAAATATTTCAAAACCTGTGTGAAGGGACTGGGACCCACACCTTGAGCCCCTCTCCCCATGGCTCTTTCCCCGTGTTTTTGTCTACTCATACCTACTCATTTTATTCCAATGGCGCAACAGCCCCCAGTGGGCCAGGGTCTCCTCATTATAGAGGCTTCACGATCATACTCAGACACACCACAATCGGTAAGACTCCTCTGAACGAGTGATAAACCTGAGGCAGAGACCTCTACCTGAAAACACACAACACTCACAAGAGACAGACTTCCATGCTGCCAGAGGGGTTCGAACCCGCAATCCCAGCAAGCGAACGGCCGCAGACCCACACCTTAGATCGCGCGGCCACTGGGACCGGCCATACCTAATAATAGAAGAAAATAGCTCTAGACTTGACACCTAGTCTCTAAAGAACATAAGAAATAATCAGTCCTGTACCATCAAGTTCGAATTAGAATAGGAGATTCAATAGACCCGGATATTACTACACCTGAATCGAATGTAAAAAGCACCAGGATACTTGTTGACATATGCAATGGGAATATACACCCCACACACATTAAACCAAAGCGACTGCCTCATAAAGAACCAGCAATACTAATCAATGTATTAAAAAACACTCTTTCTTCTATTATAATTCTTTCTCTCACTGAGGGTGTTAACCCACAGCCAAGCTTCTTCAAGGCCAACTTTGAGCATCGCATGGCGGGTAATCTTTTCCCCGAAAAACACGAGTGTTGCTGACTATAAGGAGCAGCAGTTCGGATAATCATACGCGTACTGGCATGTTAATGAAGCTACACTCGGAAGCGGGTGGATGCAGCACAGAGACCCCCACAGCAGCGTGTTACAATAAACAGGTTTAGAAGGAAAAGGAAAGATTTGTGCAAATTCAATCATGTCACGGCAAACATTTCGCAGTTTTCATAAATATCCATAACATTTCCGACTGTTTGGTGTAGAATTTACGAAATTAAGGGGCAGCAGAAGATGAAATTTCAATACGAAACGTAGGTTGTTGCCAATATTTTTGCGAAGGGAAACAAAGGAATAAGACAGCTACAAATTAAGTGTTGATTAACTTCATGGTGTCTGGTTTTTCTTCAAATTGATAATCGTTGTTTGTTCAGCAAAATCCACGTTGAGATTGAGGTTTTAAGAGAAAGGCTGATAAAGATTCAAGTTTTCTGGAATGTTACGCCGTGCCGACTGGTAAACTTTTACTAACGTTTGGAAACATGATAGGGTCTTGCATTGCTTAACTGTGAATATAACGGCACTACCATCCCTCAAAACGTCTGTAATTATTTACCAGCAGTGACAACGCAAACTACCGGAAGACTTGAAATCACCAGATTTCAAGTGATTGATGCAATTTGGATACGAAATTCCTCATACTGCTTTTTTTATCATAAATTTGTTTACACTTACTTTATATTTCATTTAACGAAGTTGTGCGTAGCTCGGAGCGTAGAGAGACATACTTTATGTCAATGAATATTTAGAGGGGGTTGAAGGTTTAAATATTTCCTCCCTATGATAAAATCACATCACTTCACAAGATAAGGTCTGTTGATAAAGGAAAGCAGTTTTGTAGCAACAGCACAGCTCTAATCAAAGGGAATTTCTATTCAATTCTGTAACCCTTTTAAGTACAAACGTTCAAGAAGTAAATTTTAAAAATTTTGTTTCCACATCTTAGAAAACACTTCGTCTTTTTTACAAAGGACAATTCTTCAATTCTGTTCAGAATACTAACCGTTCTTTATTCTGAAAATTGTACGAAACCCACACAAAAAATCTTCAAATAAAATGCATACTTTCTGAATGTTAGAACAAGTGGCACATATAGTTACAACTGCACTTTAACGCTTTCAGATACAGTGGTAATTATATGTACCACCTATTTAACAGTGAAAACTCTGCATAATGTCCACAGATCGTTTTATATGTTGCATAAGATCCGTGTACTAAACAGCATTAACTTGCCAATCTTTGTAAAAGAAATGAATTGTACTGCCTGTGTGTCAGGAACTGACTTGAATGCGTTCTTAAGACAAAATGCAAGCTTAAGATGTTCAACGAGTTAATTTTCTCTTAATAAATATGATCCTACGTTCCTAAATACGATATATACCATATTTTGAAAGAAAATTATGTAATTATGCTCCATATTTAAGCAAGAAGTATCAAGTTTCGGAATACTCAGGAACTCTTACTATGTGGCCACAATCACCCAGTCACCACCAACCACACTCGTGCGGAAGTATACATTACGTGAACGATCAACCTCATTAACCCCCTGGCATATTTTGACTTGTGATTTTAGTTAACGCTGAGACTGTGGAAAGGAACGACATGCAATTCGAGAACGGGGGCCGGATTAGGGAACGGGCCACCCGGGCAGCTGCCCGGGACGCCATCACTAATGCGTCACTGGAATAACCGTAAATATGGTGGTAGCGAACTCAGGTTTCCACACGCGAAAGAATTTCTCCCAAAATCATCCACAATTTGGGCGGTCGCCCTCAAAATATTTCGCCAGCCTTGCGCTAGGTCGAAAAGTTTACATAATACCGGTTTTAAGGGACGCCAAATTATTAACCTGCCCGAAGCGCCCATGTCTGGGCTGGCCTGTCGAGAAGGCATTATTTCACTTATTGGAAAAGGCAAGTTTACATGTGCGGGGGTGCTGTGATAATTTGGATATCTTAATATTCAGTTTAGATAGTTACTCAGAGTATATGCAATTAGTACATTATACCACTATGCTATGAATTAAGAAATACATCTCTACACTATAATATCTCTACTATTTGTAAGTATTTAAAAGCAGATGTGCGTCTTCGAAAATCACTGACAAATGACTGACGCAAAGTCGTAAATACGGCATCTGAAACCGTATTGCATAGTGGATTACACCTTTCTGGTCTCAGTGATCGTCAGAAGGTCCCTACAACTGAGTTCAGTTGGTCCTACCAAGCAGTGGATGTGCGTTGAGTTTCCTCGGCAACCAAGCAGCAGCAACAGTCGGAACGAGATGTTGCTGACAATGTTGCTCGAACTTCCCAGAATTCTGACTCTGCATGAAAGTCGGCAGCGGCCACCGAACACCATTCCTCAGGGGCGTCCTTAGGATTTACAAACAAGAGACTGCAGCGTGTCGAGCGGGTGAAGTTGAGCCCATGGCCAAAGCACCTCAACGCCGCGATGCGTTTCCTTGCTTTACAAGGTTTGTAAAGACAGGAACGCTGTTTGTACAAATATGACACCAGTAACAAATCCTTTACGTATCGTTTCTGCTGAACTTCATAATAAAGAATGTTTGTAACTTATTGAGGGATAACTGTACGCTCCCTAATCAATCTGCACAGTCCTAAAAGATTCTGCATTTCAATGGGCGCTTCACGATGTCATTAATGCGTTTTCAGTTTCGTCTAATCAGAAAATCAACCCTCCCTCTCTTTCTCTATCGTTTGTAACTGAGTGACCGTTGCACTTATTCACCTACTCACTCATTCACTTATTAATTAAATAATTTTCCAACACAATACTTACTTACTTACTTACTTACTTACTTACTTAGTCCTTCCCTCTTCTACTTACTTGTTCACAGTACGTGTCGGGGGTTTATGTGGTATCACTTGATCACACTCAAGCACACACCACAGTCGGTAGGACTCCTCTGGACGAGGGATCGGCCCGTCACAGAGACCTTTACCTGACAACACAAACACTCACAAGAGACAAACATCCATGCCCCCGGTGGGATTCGAACCCACGATCCCAGCAACCTCTCGGCCGCAGACCGCGCGGCCACTGGGATCGGCTCCAACGCAAATAATAAAAGACAAAAATAACAAAGAATAGCACGCCTGAGAATACTTCAGAAGGAAAAACCAAATGGGATTTTGTAAAACAATCCCTACGCGCCACCAATATGTGGCACTCAAACTCCCCGCACCTTCTCTACGCTTCAAACTCGAAGCATTCCAGTCTAACACCCCCTGAGACCTGCCTTCGTAGCCAGAACTGACGACACACTGCCTATGACTGATAAGTACACGGTGAAGTTGCCCCTGTGTTCGCCACGAAAGCATATGGGAAAGCGGAGGTATAGCTCCACTCATTACTAATTTCGGCACTATACGGAGGTCAATAATCAGCTTCACGCCTCGGCCGCTTAATCCCCTGGGACGCAGAACCAAAAAACATTAAGATAATAGTGGAAAGTAAGCTGAGAGATGCCCAAGAACAAGTGGTCGTGTCATATCCACACATCCACACTACCGGACAGTTACGTACCTAGTATGGACTTGGTTAGGAGTTTTAACATTCTTACATTCGCCACATATTATTGGAAGGACGAGATAGGTCGTTCGTATTGCACGATTGAGAAAAATTAGAAATACATGCAGAATTTTAGTCGGAAAACCTGAAGGGAAAATACCACTTGACAGATATAGTCATAGATGGAAGCATAACATTTAAATTCGTCTTTAAGAAAGTACATGAGGATATGGCCTGGATTCATCTGGGCCAACATAGAGGCAGAATAGAATAGATCACCTGAAGTTTTAACACGGTACTGAAACTTCCCGTTTCACAGACGGCGAGGGGTTTACTTGAGTAGCTGAGCGACAATCAGTTTTAAAAGGTTTCTCTCCATGTAGTTACGTATTTATAATCACACTCGCATAGTGTCAACGTGTTCGGCATAACTATCCAAGTCTTCCCTATGCAGTCCTTATATGTTAATTTGCTTCCAAGGCACCTGTGGAAAGTTAGCCATATTTCAAAGGAGTCGAAATTTTATTAAGGCCACTTAAGCGGAAATAAAACAAGCCGAAGAACTGCCAAAATATACATTATTTTGTTCCTGGGAGATTGATTATTGAGGATTCTAGGGGCATTTTATGTTTTTGGCAATTGCAAAGTACAAACATGGTTAGATGCACAGTTTTGAGGATAAGTTAATAAAAGAGACCCGCCCGTTGGCGTAATATAATTCCGGGCTATGATGCATTCGTTTCTGTACTACTGATACTATATGCAGTTCCGCTACGTCAATAATGACCAAGCACTGGTCCCGAAGGCCGTGGTTCAATCCCCGCAACGGGAAGGAATGTTTCTCTTACTGCATCCCTGCTCTAAGGAGTAAAGCGGCTGCGGCCATGAAGCCTCCATCTGCAGCCGAAATTAGCCCTTCAAAGACGAAGCCTATATGTTTTACATAAGGACTCAGTGCGTACCGCGCTGTAAACACTCTCCACTTCGGTTATAAAAACGAGTCTCTTAAAGTTTTATAAGGCAAAAGTTGCTGTTTGTTCTGAGATCCGTACAAAACACATAAACGCAATGTGGGCACCACGTAGAATTTTTTAATGTTAAACCTGGTGGTATGTAAAGTTACCGCTAGGCTTTAAAAGGTTAAGAATGTGTAGAGCTTTGTTTCCATTCCTGCATACGTCTTTACGGCGTGGTGATTATTTCAGCACAGGGGAAATTTTGTATTAGTTGATGTGGTCACATTACGCCAAATATAAATTTAATTTGTGAAGACATAATGTTACAATACCCTTTTAAATCTTACGAGGTTATTTTATGTACTATCACGTTTAACATTAACAAATTCTACATTCTGCCCGCAAAGTATGTTTCTTTTGCATGGATCTCGCGACAAACAGTGACTTGTACCTTTTACAGTATCAATTCATTAGTGTTTTATAACCGAGATGGAAAGTGTTTACTGCGCGGTACGCACTGGCTCTTTACATATAAAACAGATTACGTTTCGTCTTTAAGGGGTTAATATATTCAAGCTGTTGTCATATTACATTTCATTTTCAATGCGTATTGGGCTACTAAAATATTCTTCGTATGCATCAGGGAGTTTATTTGAATTGCACAGGACAGCAAAAGGTGCATAAACTGTAAATATCAGCTCGTACAAGGGCCGTAACTACTCTTCCAGCGAGAGTCATAGAAATTTGAAATTATAAAGCAATTAAAGAAGTCAATGCTGTGCAAATATTCTGCCTGAGATATATGAGTAAATCTCGTCGATGTAAATGACGTTAATGTGAATAACTTTCAATACGCCAAAGCGTCCAGTCCTGCTGTCTGGCCCACACACCTTCCAACACAAAGGGTGATCAGGGTCTCTTTTCCAGTGGACAAATTTGCTGGGTACTGAAGCTGGCCAGTCGCTTCAGTTCAGTGTCCAAGTTAACAGTGAGTGGAACTACGAGTCAGTTCCCTGATACACGTTCATGGCGTGCACAGGGGTAACATTACCTTACTTTACTTTACTTCATGAGCCAATACAGCACAATTGAGAGAAGGCTCCGTGAAAAAAGCAAGAATATAAATTGTGCTAAAGTTTTAAGAAATAATGATTTTACTGTCATTAGTAATCTGATCAAATGTTTAATCCAAATCTCTGGGTGCCTTAGTGGGCTACAGGACAAATCGCCAAATTAGAACAAAAATGAGGCACATGTATTTGGCATGTAAGGTACAGCAGCTGAGTAGGAAAAGAACCGCAGCTGCAGTGACAGGAAGGATAGAGGAAAGTAGCAGAAAATTAAAGAGTGAAGGTATTAAATATGGAAGGACACATCTTGAAGGCAAATCTTGTAGTCTGAAGAATCCGTGTACTGGAGACGAAACCACGAAGCTAATCAATATGACAATGTTGCATCCTATAAAAGTTACAACTGCTAAACTGAATGGTGTTGGTGCTTTATACCTTGCTAAGAGGTTTTGACGGCCAGTGTTCATATCGCTAATGATTCTGGCACAAGAATACTGCCATACTGATGGTGGCAGCCTGAACTGACGTCCAGTTAGCAGCGCTCCGAATACAAGCACAAGGCAGCACAGCGGGACACAATCTAAAAGCATTCTAAGGTTTGTGTCTCAGGGGTATGTTTATGGAGTTGGAATGCCATGTAACTATACAAACGTTTATTTCCAGACAGGTATTACCTTTGGGTCTCAAATTCAATTTGGATCCTGTGGGGTAGGTTTTATACGTTTAAAATACAGTGGTAAGGTAGATGTACCACCTACTTTGACATTAAAAAGCCCCTTAATTTGCCCACAGGAGTAGGTTTTATATAGTTCTCAGAAACGATTATTTTGCTACGTTGCATTAACCGTTGGTCTTTACAATGGACATGAAATGTGTTTACTATGAAACAGAAATTGAATTATTATATATTATTAGCCGAATTTCATGCTTAGCAGGGTTAAAAACGTATTCCCAGTTACTGCTACAATTCAATGCGTTATCAGCTCCGGTGTCCAATAGCAATAGCAACAACAACAATAATAATAATAATAATAATAATAATAATTGCAGACTGGACAGCGGGAGGTACTGAATAGCAGCACGACAGCAGATTGCTAGAATATTTCGTTATAAGAATAGCTAAATGCAGACAACAACTTCATGAAGCAGAATTCGTCATGAGAAGCTAATATTCGCCGATCTGGTCCAGATATTCTGCATATTATACAGACGCTTAAGGTTCATTACCGTGTTCACAAAAACCCGCCAGTTGACCCTACCCTGAGCTACCTGGATAGAGCCCTCATGATCACACACTAAAAGATTCGTTTTAATATCATCATACAACGAACGTATAGATCTCCGGAGCGTTCTCTTTAATTTAAAATGTCCACCTTAAATTACGTATCCATTCATCGTACCACCATAAATGCTGCATAACCTGCTGGCCACCCTTCTTTTATCACCCTAAATACATCTTGTGACGAGCAAAAATGTGAGACTTATCACTATGCAGTTGCAGACTCCTGCTACGTCCTCTGCTTTAGGCCTGTACATTCTCATTACCATCCTGTTCTCCAGCTCTCTTTCATTGCGAGATCTGAGGTTCTCACAGCGGTGCTGTTAAAGATCCAAGACTTCTGTGACGCTGTGCCGGGTTCACTAGTACATAGGCTAGCTGCTGAAGTTTCGAAGAATGGACATGCCGTCACCTTCCGGGGACAAGCACGTCGAGGATATATTGGTATATAGATAGGTAAGCAAGACCGGAGTGGCGAAAAGAAACATTCTGGTTCTGTCGATGTACTCAGAAATCATGAATGCATAATCTAACTAAAAAGGGCGGTTTGCAGGCCATGAAAATTCGACAGAAGGGTACACGGTGGCGCAGTTGGTTGAGCAACAATGTTTCCTCTAAGGTGCGCGAGTGCGCGGCCGCGCAGTAACTGAAATTCTCCCACGCACACTGAATTTTTGCCACGCAGTATGCATTTTTTTTTCAATTTTCATTGTAAATATTCTTATTATACACATTACAAAAAACTTCTCAGGTGCACCGCAGTCGTCAGGTCGTGTAAACATTTTCTGCTCAATCAAGTAGCAGGTCCGCGCAGCTGTAAAAAAAAAGATTAGTGGAGACGTTGTTGAGGAACTGCGCTGCAAACCGAAGGTCGCCGTTTCGATTTTTCATTGACTTAATCCTTCGCGTCGCACTACGGCCCAGAAGTCTACTCAGCCTCTAACAGAAATAAGTACCAGGGATATTTCCTGGGCGGTGGAGGCGGCGGGCTGGCAAGGGTACCACATTAATATGCCGACTGTATAGAAATTCTTGTAGCCTCAACTTCCTCTAGTCCCAAGGTCCTGTACTGGCCTGTAATGGGATTGTTTTACCAGAAACTGGTATAAAATATTCGCCTCCAAAATATGCATTAAAATCTGAGGAACAAATTATGGGCCGGGTCTGGGTACACATCTGCTGCTACCGTTGGGAATCGAAAAATGATTAGAACGACGTCCAGTCTCGTTACTATATTGACAGAGCTATCTCGGGCACCTTAACATGAAAAAAAAACAGTTTATTATAACAAGACAGACATGATACGTATAAATGTAACACTGACGCGCCTTCGCGAAAACACTTTTGTCGTGGAAAAGAAAACAATTATTACATAATCCGAGTGTGGGTCTGTAAGCCTTAGTCACCCAGCATGAAAAGCGCATACGCCGTGTTATATCGTCTTTCGTGGCCTGTTTGGGCCTACCACATTTTCCACATTACTTCATAAACGGTACGATTTTCGGGAAAAAGTTATTGAACCTAAAATGTGCTTTATGATATTCTCTACAACTTTTATCTGAAATGTAAGAAGAATTATCTGAAACACAAGAAGAATTGAGCTAGATGTTATCATAAATGTACGTACCTATTCATGTAAAGCACCCGTTATTATTGTCAGATTTTAATGAAACTTAAATTTTCTCCACAGATTTTAGAAAAATCCATAAATATCAAGTTTCATTAAAATCCGTCTGGTGGGACCTGAGTTATTCTACGCGGACCGTCAGGCACACAAACAGACAGACGGACAGCCACGACGAAGCTAACAGTCGCCTTTCGCAATAATTTTGTGAACGCACCTAAAAAACTTTATAGATATCATTTTGTTTCATTAATGATAATTTCTTAAATTCTTGAAACCAGTCAAGTAATTTTCACAAGTTGGAGGCTTCATACTTCTTATTCACACCAAGAAAGTCTCAGACCAAAAGAAACTGGGAACAACTGATCTCGTTTTATACTGAAAACACTAAAATCTTATTATGCTTCCATCTTCGGGTAAAGCGGGCAACTAATCTGATTACATGATATTTTTAATTTATTACTAAATGTTGGTGCCAGCATTTGTGCTCTGGGCGCCATCTGTCGTCTTGAGTTTATATTATAAACACAACGATTCGGAAGGTGAATCTCTTTTTGTTTGCAGGTAAAAGGGAAAGACGCCCTGACGGATTGCACGGAAGGAGTCCAACAATTAGTCTTTACAAAACCACCAGGACTTCGACACAATTCTGAATTTTACATCTCCCTACGCATTTCGACGTCATGTGTCATCATTGGTGTCTTTGGCACATTATAGGAAACGCAGAATGAAAAAACGTCACTAATGACACATGGCACTGAAGAGCGTGTGGTAATGTAAAATGCACATGTAGTAGCCTTCGAAGTGCTGTCGATTCCCGATGGTATCATCGGAATTTTTCATTCACTTAACCATTCCGACCGCACTATGGCTCTGGAGTCGACTCAGCCTCTAACAGAGATGAGTACCAGGGATATATCCTGGAGGGGAGGTGCTACTGGCGGCCAGTGTGTAGGGCTGATAACCTTACCACATTCATGAGCCGATTGCCTAGAAATTTAGAAATTCTGGGAGCCTAAATTTCATGGAGCCCTAAGACCTGTCCAGGCCTGCAAAGGAAAGCTTGATTTTCAAAGTGTTGATGGTTTATAACATTAAACTGAAATGGACACGACAGGAATTATACAGGCTACGTGGGTCTGGTCTCAGACAGTGGCTGCTGGGTTCATATATCAGTGAGGTCAAAACAGCCAACAGTCGTAATAGCGAAATATGAACCAAATATGAGGTCAACTTAGAGAACCCCCAAGCCAAGCCGAATACACATATTTATTATATATTCTATATGTAGTCTTCAGTTCTATCTGGACAGCCCTGGCTTCTTCCTAAGTATGTGGGGCTAGTTCGGAAATTTCTAGGCAGTAATCGTGTTGTGGGTTATGTTTATGTTGCCTGAGAAGAACATGCATCCGTCTTCCTGTTTTCGCCATATATGTTCTTCTGCACTGACGCCGACTGTTAAAAGTGTCTTGATTTTTTTGTTATGGCAACGTATCCCGTTCATGCTTTGTTATGGCAACGTATCCCGTTCATGCCTTGTGTTATGGCAATGTATCCCGTTCATGCCTTGTGTTATGGCAACGTATCCCGTTCATGCCTTGTGTTATGGCAACGTATCCCGTTCATGCCTTGTTATGGCAACGTATCCCGTTTATGCCTTGTGTTATGGCAACGTAGCCCGTTCATTCTTTGTCAATGAGCTGTGAAGAGTGTTGCTGGATTGACGTACAGTCACAATATTATACCGCTTCCGACTACGTACAGTAGTGTTACGTACCATCTACGTTAGAGAGAACTACTGTGTCCACTTACGTTGTTTGAGCAACACAATTACTTCTCACACTAAAATAATTTTATAAACGACAACGAAAATCTCATGCTTCAAAAATTAAAATTAAACAGCAAATCCTCTTCAAAATCTATTTAATATTTTAAAAGTCGGTTTGAATTGCAAATAAGTAACTGCTTCAGTAAGTCTTTACAGTACGAACCTTTCAATAAGCCCTTGTCTTAGGAAAGAACTCATTTTAAGGTTTGACATCCCGTTGTGAGTGTAAACTTAGATGAAGAGGATTGCCAATCACGACGGTAGTTTAGCCAATATTTTGTCAGTCGTGCTCGTGTTACATGTTTCGGCTTAACTATAAACCATGATCAGTCACCAGCTAAAAATTATAGACACAAAAACCTTGTACACATGACGCCGCGTAATATCTCAGAAGAGGGCAAATCTCATCAACACCGCGGCGGAAGTCTGAAGCCAAGGTTGTAACAATCTGTTAGCAACAAGATACTTCCCTGTGTATTTTAACTGGTGCCTGATATGGCTTTAAGCCAAAACATGTAGCAAAAACTTCTAACAATCTGTTGGTTACAAGCTTTTTCTTTATCCACTTTAACTGGTGCCCGGTGATGACTTGTTTTGAAGCCGAAACATGTGGCACGGGCACAATCGACAATGTAACATTGTCTCAACTATTGCTGCAGCTGCGAGTCCTCTCCAACTGTCTAATAGTAAAACAGAACGAATGAGACCCCGTCAATAACCTGTCCACCTTACACCTGTTACACTGGCGTCACAAATTTGGCAAAACTACAAGTCGCTTTGAGAAGGGGGCGCTTTTCCTTGCACCCGAAACTCGAACCTGGTCTGTCCGAAATACAAGCAGAGAAGTTTCCACTCGAGCTAACCTGCATGATTCAAGGATACAAGGATTAATTTAAGCAAAACAGAAATATTTAGAAGTTCAAAGATATGGGTGATTAAATCATGGCATTACTCTTGATACTGTCTGAAGGTCACTGACGATGATTGATTCATTATACCGACAGCATACCAGACATTTTTCATTTTTCCAAGTGTGTGTGTGTGTGTGTGTGTGTGTATGTACGTACGTACGTACGTACGTACGTACGTACGTATGTATGTATGTATGTATGTATGTATGTATGTATGTGTGTGTGTATGTATGTATGTATGTATGTATGTATGTATGTATGTATGTATGTACGTACGTACGTACGTACTTATATATGTATGTATGTACGTACGTATGTATGTATGATGTATGTATGTGCGTGCGCGTGCGCGTGAGCGTGCGCGTGCGTATGTGCGTGTGTGTGCGCGCGTGCGTGCGTGCGTGCGTGCGTGTGTGTGTACATACACATTGCTGACCTTCACAGAATTCACCGGTTTGTTTTTCAAATGGTAGAACACATTGTGTTCGCTTCTACGCAAGTGCTGTCTATATAAAACGTACATTAAATTTAGCCCTCAAGGGGTACGAAATCTTCTTCAGAGCCCCGTTACTTCCTCAGACTTACGTCAAACATCCTTCCAGAGGTTTCAGTGCGTTACGTCGGTACGTTGAGATAAACGCAGCTCACCCGGAACGTTTACTCACCCCTGAACTGCAACGCACCTTGAGCTAGGAAGTATGCAGGAGAAGATCTTTGTAAATTAATGCTACACATTAAGCAGCGATTCCAGGAACCGATCCGGACTCCTAATATTGTTGCCGCATGGCGGCCCCTTTACATATGTGTCAATATGTGAACTCTGAAGAACCAGGAATGCGCGCCCTAGCTCTATGCCTACAGAATCGTATTATCGGCTAGTAAAATGTCAAACCATGTATCTGTGCTTTCTTAGCTGAACTAACCAGGAGGAGTAGAGGTATATAGCTCCACTCATTCTTAACCTCAAAGCTGGATACAGGGGAGTGGTCAACTTCACACCCCGACAGCTTTTACCCCGGAAAAGAACCCAGGTACCCATTAAATTTGACGCTGGGTGGGACCGAGAACCTTTTTGAACGTTTTGTAGAAGAGAAAAATCTTTTATTCCTACTGGTATTCGAAACCCGGGTAGTCCAGACCGTACCCCAACTAACCTCTACACGGACTACGCTTACGCTATACCAGTTCTTACAATCATCATGAACTTCAGCAACGAATTCTTACAACCGATGCAAGTGACGCTACACTTTCACCTGAAATTAAAAGCTTCAAATACTTCGCAGCATGGTCTGCATCAATTTTCAATTTGCCTATCGAATACCCCACCTGAAATTAATCTGTGAGGTAACCGTTTTGTTTCAGAAGCCTAGACTTAGTAGACCTGAAGCTGATTAAGTACCTATCTGTGAGGTAACTGTTTTGTTTCAGAAGCCTAGCCTTAGTAGACCTGAGGCTGATAAGTACCTATCTGTGAGGTAACTGTTGTGTTCCAGAAGACTAGCCTTAGTAGACCTGAGGCTGATAAGTACCTATCTGTGAGGTAACTGTTGTGTTCCAGAAGCCCAGCCTTAGTAAACCTGAGGCTGGTAAGTACCTATCTGCGGCCTGCATAAACCCAGGACACGCTTGTGATTCACATTATGTATATGGAAGAGGAATTGAAACAGGAGCTAAAGTACGATGGTGCTGTTGACAAATTAGATTATTCCAGGACGACAGTGACTGCAACACGACTCCTACATCCTGCCTATACTTTACCTTCTAAGACATTAAAATGCATGGGACATGATCAGGCCTTTCTTTACCGACTGATTATTTGCTAATTAGCAGCCGGAAAAGCCCATTAAATAATCTCAGTGGGTAAGCGAAAAACAGGGTAGGCACATTTAAAGAATGGCACGCGACGCAGATTTTATGAAAGGAAAGTAATTAAATGAAATTATTACAATTCCTGAAGGAACCAAAAACAGATTGAACTGAGGAACTGCCAGAATCTTCTGTCTTTCAGTTTGCTATCAAAAATTATGAAGACTGAAATACACAAAAATGTAATTTTTGCTGTTCTTTGACATGGGTGTGGAACCTGGTCTCTCACAAGGACCGAGGGCCTAGGTGAACACTGTAATAATAAAAGCAAGATGCGGAGAATTTCTTGAACACCTGTCCGTGTATTGTCTTTTCAAAAATTATTCTGCTTCGTGAACTCAGCCACACCTCACACGTTAAAACAAGTTAGAAAATGTCCGCAGAGCCCAGCACTTCTGGAGCCTTCGCTCTGTTACTATCTCTATATTTCAAATTTGTGACTACTTTCAAGGAAAACACTAAAGATGCGAGAATTTAAGAAGTATTTTTCCATGTTTACAAGAGACACATTAAGATCTCTCCACACCTTAGCAACAAACTTACAGTACATCGTAATCGATATCTCAACAACGGGGAGATATCGATAATGTTCGATTGCTGTGGTTAGATCTTCCGCTTTTTCTTCGACCTCAGCTCGTACGTCACAGAGACTAACAGAGAGATACGACGAGGATTTTTGCAAAAGCTTGGCGAAGACACTTATTTAATTGCAGGTGATGCTTGAATTAGACAAATGTGACCAATTTAGTGACACACTCAGTGTACGGGAGCTACAAATTTAAGTGTAGATTACATGCCTCAACCTATAAGAGGCTCTCCAGACGATGCTTTCACGCCACTCGCCAACTACAAAAATGAGGGTAGATAATACTATTTGGGGTAGGGGGTTGAAATTCCGTGAAAATACCCCATGGTGCGTCTTACGTGGAAGTGGAGACGGGACTCATTGTTCCCGATGTTAACACCCAGCTCTATTATTGTGGCACACGCGGTAGGAATTCGCTAAAAACAAACACATCACGCGGAGCGATGATTTGTTACGGATACCCTGGCACTAGAGCGTAGTATAAACGAATTGTCTGGGCTACAGACGCACCCGAGCGCTATCTGTGTACGAACATCTTTTTCGTCTGTCCTGTAGGTATCATACATACTTACGTCGCACAAATTTGAAAGGTCCTCATTTCGAGTATTGGCCGAGGCATCAAATGAGGGCTATTTTAGTTCCACTCAGTAAATATAGAAGAATGCTGGCAAAAAGATTGCTTAGACGTACAGTATAACTCCAATTATCCGGAGTAATTTGGACCGCGAGCCGACCGGACATGCAGAAAATCCGGATAGTTGGATTTTTCTTTGAAAATAAGCTACACTGGCAGCTTAAAGTGGAAAAAAAAAATTCTACAAACGGCTATTTTTATGCTACGTATTTATTTACGTACAAATAAAACATTAATACATAATCTCTTACATGTATTTGAGAGCTGGGGGAAAAATTTAAGCCATATAAATTTGGGAACCCCTTCGGTTTTTACGATTTGCAGTACGTGCCTGCGTCTAAACCTTTCGACCACGCATGATTTGAAGTTCTAGACAGTCCTAACACTTTACATTACTGTACTCGATCCGGTAACCGGTAATTTCAAGGCAAATTAGTTTCGTGTAATTCTCGACAAAGTTACCTGAAGGCTCAAGCCGATCCGGATAACCAGCTTCCGGATAATTGGAGTTATACTGGACAATGTTTCATACACACAACTTAAATGTTCAGTTAGTTATCGCAACCAAATCTACAGCTAAAGAAAGATTCTACACTGCCGCTATTTCGCTAGTTTACGTTTTGCAATACCACCACCTCAAATGAAGTTGCACATTCTTCAGAGGTCTATTTCCACGTGTCATTTCAGGACTTGAAATTACGTGTCGCTCAAGTCGCTTGCGTCTCACAATTTCGCGCAACCGTCATATTCTTATTATTGATTGCAGGAAATTCGAAATTACACCACGTGGTGTCTTCTAATGCCAAAATATGAATGTGGTGTTTAGTGACAATCGATCAAGTTGTTCGATATTTGAAATGGGGCATACAAACAAACATACATACACACACACACACACACTCACACACTTTAGCGGCCGGTGATATAAGTTTCACTTCTATATGACAAGTGTAACACTACGAATTGTGCGAAAGAAATTGTTTTCGCGAAGGAAAATCCGGATTTTAAAAGTTCGTAGGCTCTTTAACATTTTAGAACATTTCCAAAAAACTATCCAGTCTGCGCAGAACTCAGAAACGAGTATTACAAGAACATTCTTTGTAACTTAATTGTAAGTATCTCGCTGTTAATACGGTTACTTGGCAACTTGCGTTAGCCACTGTAAGTTGTGGCACTGGGATCACATTTGGACATCGCACGACTACATCTGGCGGCGTTCTTAGCAGGCGCGTACCCAGACCATGAAGACAGTGGGTGCAGCAGCTTACAGAGCGGATGCATATAAGTACATATGTTTATATATGTATATAATGCTATATTATACATATGTGTATGTGTATATATATTATGTTTCCTTAAACGTACGTAAAAAGCGCCTTTGTCAGGACCACAAAATCAACACGTTACTTACATAATGCGCCCTACAACATTCCGCAAGACATCTTGCTTACACACACGTTTGAAACTGAATTGTTTCCAAACACGGCGGTTCAACAGAGGCAACAGTTGCATGGGTATGGTGTCGCATGTTTTTAGCGGTTTGATTAGCATGTTTGTCTTTGATATTTTGCAAATTCCTTGTGGATGCATCCAGATTTGTACAGTGCACCCACTTGCACCCCCTGGCTACAGGTCCGGTTTTTAGGTATCTAACATGATTTCGTTGATGGTAGCGACTTCAAGAACAGAAAATGTATGATTTTTTAATTCTAGTAAACGTCTAGAAACTCATATACTCGTATTTATTACCAAGGAAGGTGATAATATTATTTTATCTGAAAGCAAAATGCAGTGGTAAATACTGATACCATACGTAAACTGGAGAACAGAGTGCCACACTGTACGTCGGTCACTTTAGAATTCTTAGAGAAGCCTGATAATATGAAGGAAATTATTTTACACAAGCTGGGAGTGGGAATATAAGATATGCACACAAGACTTAGCCGGTGATATTTTGCATGGCCATTTGGACGACAGAGAAAATGAAAGGACACTTTCACTGTGAAATTGGACTGCATCAGGATCGTGTACAGTGGCATGTTTGGTATTAGCCGTGACTAAATAGAGAAGGTACGGTGAGCTATTGGCACCGAATGACATTTCGTCTGCCACCAGTTATTACAGGTTTCACCTCCATCACCGTGTAGCGCCACTTGGTGATTCAGTAGTTATCGTACTTTCTTCCTACAATGGCTTCCCATCCCCTGGGTGAATCAATAGTACACGAAACTGTAATTATTTTACCTAAATACATTTTAATATTACGGTCGAACTCGGTTATAACGTTATAAAAGGGAGTGAATATTTTGTGTCATTGTAAACGGGAGTCGTTATAACCGAGGTGTGTGACGTTATGGTTAAGAGTGACGAATTAATTGGTACCACAGAATATCTGGCTCTATAACCGAGGTGTCACATAAACCGATGTGGTTGTAAGTGGGTTCGACTCTATTTTATATATCGACCCCAAAGACCGTGAGGTATGATGAGCCATACAAAGACAGTTACAAGAATACACAACCTGTTTGAGTGTCGAATATTTAGATTCTTTAAATACATAAAGTTTAATTTCAGTAACTCTCTCGCCAAGAAAATGACTGCATCTTATTTGTTTTCACACCCACACACAAGCTAACAATTCACCGTCCGTCTAATACAGCTGCAGCAGCAGGTCTCTTATCGCAGCCCTCATTCCTATTAACAAACAGATAATTATGTAAACGTGTCACAAGGCTGTGAAATGGCTCTGGAAGTTAATTGCCGGCCTCTCACCGTTAAGACCCTTTATCATTTCCGCATTTGTGGTGCAAAAAGTGGCACTGGAACAGGTTTTCCTCAGAGTATTTCGGTTTTCCCCTGCCAGTATCATCCCACCAATCCTACGAAGTCATTCATCCATCTATTTTCAATGTTACACAATTTTAGCTCTTGACAGAGTTAGTAAGTAACACACTTTCAGATATGTGGCACCGTGCAGGTAAAAGGTTTGCCATCCCTGAGCTACAGAGCGAGTAAATCAACTTCATGCTACAACAAGCGGTTCTTAATTTAATGACGATTTAAACCAGCGCTTATTTGAAATAACATAATGCCACGATCCAGGGCTTCAGGAACTTATATTGAGACTTAAGGAACTGATGTATTCCAGCGGCCAGAAATTTGCATATTCAGAACAGGGTAAAAGTATGCGCTGCACCTGGACCTATATCCTTACGGTGAGAATTTATTTTAGAGAAGTTCGCCTGTCATCCCTCGCTTTATGCTTAGTATTATACACGCCACTTTGTTGCAAACATTCCTTACCATTGAGATTTGCAAAGCTTGGCGAATTCTCACGAAGCACCATACGCTTATCATCCCAGACATCAGTAAATTTGAATGCATCAAAGAAATATAAAATTGAAATCAATTATATATAGCTGATGCAGCTGCCCGAACGCTAACCTAATAAAAGTAAAAACCTGTAAATTGTCTAATACGTGTGTAATGAACCATCAGTACAACCTTGACCCTGAGAGGGGGTGGAACTGACCAATCAGAATCGAGAGCCTGGACAATGGAATCCCATCACCAGCAGCCGGAGACGAAAGACGCTGAAGCCACTCCCACATCTCTCAGTCATTCTTATGCACAAACAAAAGAGCTCGCAAGGAAAGAGTAGTTACTGAGTGTTAGTAATTTGTAATTAAAAATATTATTTTTAAGATATAATAGTTACTAAACACTAAAAATAAAGTTTGGAAATCTAGGTTCTGTTCACAAATAACGTCGTAAAGTTCTCAGAATTTTAATGAAATAATTGTTGAAACTTACAAGTTATTTATAAACCTAAAATATCAACTCACACAGTCCGAGCTATTTTAGGACAAATAATGTAGCTATTACTGTCATGACATTCATTCTGAGCTTAGTTCCGAAGAACGCTCTTGAAGATTCAAAGAAAAAAAAAGCGGACCTTTTTTATTCTAAGAACTTAGGATTTATACAGAAATAATGCCAAAATACATAAATGGTAACATAACATTTATTTATATGAATGTAAGAACATCATACCACACAACGGTCGTCATGGCCGGCCTCTCACTGCAAAGGCCCAGATTCAACCCCAGACCAGACCATGTGTGAGTGGCGGTGAACAAAGTGGCACTGGGTCAGGTTTTTCTCCCCAATATTTCGGGTTCCCCTATCAGTATCATTCTATCAATACTCCACACTGATTCACCCATCTGTCACCGACACTACGTACTGTCAGTATTAGACAACGGCCTTAACTAACCCGCATTCCAGAGTAAGCCTTCCATCACAGCAGCCAGCCGATTCCACTGAACACAAATGCCTACTTTCTACTGACGATTCGGACCACAGTGTACACTGTAATTGTGAGACACACTGAGCCCACGTAATAGCCTAAAAGTTAAGATTACTTTCAATGAATATTCTTGCAAATGCTGTAAAATTAAAACCGCTGACAGTGATGACGAATTTCTGGGAATAACTGACAGCCAGGGTCGCAGATCGGGAGGGGGGGATCTGTGCTGCCGGCCTGGATGCTAGAATCGAACGGAAGGTAAAATGAATATTTTAAATGAAAAATCAATCTGATTTTATGCTGTAAACGAATTATAAATTATTCAGCTCAATACAAAGAAATTTAGCAAATAACTGTCGTCTGTATGGAGGTCGTGATTGCTGCGAGGGTGGGCTTTATTGATATGCGGGCTGGGCGCTAAACAAACCATAGCCACGCCACTGGATTTACCTACTTTGCAGGGCTGTGGAGTCGCAGTCGGAGTTGGAAGGAATTTTAGGTGGAGTCGGAATCGGTAAAAATGTACCGTCTCCAACTCGGACCTCAATCTAAAATCTTAACTAGATACTCCAACTCCAGAGCCCTGACAGCTACAGTAACCATTAGACTTATACTTAAATATAGGTTATAAGTCTAAAAAGTAGCCTGATGATTCACATGGTGGCGATGAAATGTCTTATAGGTTTACCGTTATTAATGCATCTTGAGCTTTTATGAAGGAGTCGGAGTCGGAGCTTTTGTGTACCGACTCCACAGCCCTGCTACTTTGTATCAAATGTTTCAGTCTATAGGGGTGGGGGGCTAGGCAGAACTATAGTTTAATAACTACCCAGTTACATGTCACACACACCCACATTAAAGGTCGCAGTCATTATTTCAAAGAAATAAGGCTAAATTGCAGTAGTTGCAGAATAGAAGCGCAGTAAATGGACATCATCTGGACAAGACAGGACGTCAAATTAACAGACATTTCAGGCACTGAAGAGGGAACTTATGCAAGTCACAACTTATGGTCTTTTTATAGCAACAAGATTTAACCTAAAGAGAGTAACAGCATGAAACCTACTTACGCATAATAACTCGTTTTTCCCATAGCGGAAGAGCCGGTAGTGGGTCACGGTCTCCTCATTATCGAGGCTTCACGATCACACTCAGACACACCACACTCGGTAGGACTCCTCTGGACGAGTGATCAGACCGACACAGAGACTTATAACTACACAACACACAACACTCACAAAGGCAGATATCCATGCTTCCGGCCGGATTCGAACCCGCAATCCCAGCAAGCGAGCGGCCTCAGACCCACGCCTTAGACCGCGCGGCACTGGGATCGTCATAATAACTAATTACCTACTCGATTAGAAGCCGGGCCAAGTTCGTTCGAGTTTGAGATTGCTACTACAAATTTAACACGATCGCGAATCCCAAAATATTGATCAGATTCTGGCGGAACTGGTTCAAGCAGAGGGGGAAAAAAGCACAATCTGAGATCTAGAAACTTTGACTTTCTCGTACTTCTCATCACTCTACTTTTCCTAGGCTACCCTGAAGACGAAGGCATCAACCTCTTCCTAATCTCCGGTAGCTGTATACTAATTTCGACGGCGTCATATCTCAGAATACTGACATACCCATCAGAACCGCTGCTGCAACCCCAGATCGTATTAACACGTATAACTTCTCTTCAGCATAAGAAGGAGCTAGCAAGACAGTCCGTATGTTGTCCACATCAGCATCGTGTTTCCAAATGGTGTGCTCCCCGACGTAGCACACGGACTAACCCGTGGTGTTCTTTACTTTCTAAACATTATGACAGGGGTCTTCAGCCTGTACTTGCTCAAGGGCCACATTTTAATGGCAGAAAGATTCGCGGGCCGCATTCACGTTTTACAAAGTAAAGTGTGCCCACTATTTCCCCTGCATAACCATAAATAGGACAGTTTTGTTATTTTATTTATTTACTTCTGGTTTATGACTTATTTTTATTATTATTTGCCCTGCAAACATTCCCTACTGTAGTCTTGCAGTATTTACTGCAACATTAACCAAGATTTCATACACAACAAACAAAAAAAAAGTTTAAAATTTTAGTACAAAATTTAAAATACTTCCGAATGAATTAAATTTAACATTTATTTATTTATTTGAATTAAACATTTTACACTCAAAATTCAAAATTTGTTTGGGGGCTGCACAAAAACATTCAGAAGGCCGGGGGTAATTTAATTTACCCCCACACAAAAAGTGCGGCCTTCTCTGTACCGATTGTCACGAAAGTTACAAATATTCAGCAGTATTATGAATAGATCACTTACACGGAATTTCACCGAAAACGTACAATAAATATAGAACGTAAGGAAATTAGTTTATGCCCACACACGAAGTATAGTTTTCACTGCACCGATTTTCACAAAAGTCATAATTACCAAATAAATATCTGTGGGCATCTCCTGTGCCAAAATTTATCCAAATCGGACGAAAAATCGGAAAAGTATGGACAAACTTTAATTTACGCCCTTAACTTAAGTATGGCTTTTACTGCACAGATTTTCATTAAACGTGCAGCTCCTGAACGGCAATAAGTGGAGGTTTTTAATACTAAATTTGATCTAAATTGGACTAAAATTCTAGAAACTATGAACAAAACTTCATTGACGATTTTAGGTATGGGTCTCGAGAACTTAAGGCAACTTCTCTACCGAATTCCATGAAAATTCGACAAGCGGATTAGCAAAGAACACACTGCCTTCCGTCTTCTGAGCCAGTTCAGCCCCATTCATCCCCTCAGACCATGTTTCCTTAAGACTTGTTTTTCCCCCTCATATAAACTTCCCAGTTGATCGGATCAGTTGGGGTTTCCGACTACAGTTTTCAGTGCATTACATGTTGGACACTTTGTATTATCAACATATCAATTTAAAAAACCCAAAACCAATCAAGTTCTTAATTTACTGACTCGCTAGTTTCTTGCTGGGTGGTTGATGTGGCACCTACAATTGTTTTGTCCACGGTGTTTAAGAGTTCATTGCCTCTTTTACCAGTCGGTTTATACTTGTAATTCCTTAATCTTTTCGGTATTCTTGTGACTACCATTCTCTGCACGTGGTCTTTATGTATTAATTCTATAGTCGATTACTTTAAGACTTAACAGTAAATGTTCCTAATTCTCCTCTAATAGACTTTACGTTTTGATCGGTTATACAGCATGTCACACTTCTTGGAAATCGCATTTCTTTTGTGCTGTTTCTATCTATCGTTTTCCTTTGTTATCAATGTTGCACTTCCGTACAGCAGACTGGGTGCTTACATGACCTTAAAACATTTTAACGTCGCTCGCCTTAAGTCACTTAGCGCGTGCAGTTTGTGTTTTCTGTCGACTACTCTAAGTTAACAGTCTCAGACAAAAAAATCACAGTATGTTTTTGCTAATTAAGTAAGTGTAGCCTTAGGCATATTAGGTTGGAATCCACAAAGATGTTTTCAACATTATAAAACTGACCTTACAAATGTATATTTTAGTAATGCTACTGAAAATGTAATACAATCTGACAGGATTTATACATGAAT
Organism: Coptotermes formosanus; assembly: GCA_013340265.1. Lineage (NCBI taxonomy): Eukaryota > Metazoa > Arthropoda > Insecta > Blattodea > Rhinotermitidae > Coptotermes > Coptotermes formosanus. Next base: position 306,542 of record BLKM01000338.1, on the reverse strand, counting down.
AAAAATATTGTAAATTTCCAAAATTTGCACTCTGCGTTTCGAACGAATCCGGACGTCATCAGAAGGGTCCCTTAAAAAACACGTAGCAACGGAATTTACATTCATAATTTCATTTAATAAAGTTACTTCACCTGTTGATTCATAACCACTCGATTATTCAGATTTCTTAGCCAGATGAAACACGACTACGAACTCAATATATATCAAGCGATGCATCAACAACAAACGTGCTAGTCAAAAATGTTCTACGGTACCAGTTTAAGGGCCCTTTAATTTCTCTGTGTTCGTATTAGGGGGTCTCCTATATTGCTGCCTCTTCTTTACATTATCTTGGCCAGGCCCACTCAACCCGTAGCTCGCGGGCAACATGTTGCCCGCAACGCAGTGCTATGTAGCTACACTTAAAATTTAAAAAAAATGTTTTATCCATTTCCTTGGCAAAACCGAGACAGAGCTTCGGAGCAACTTTGAAAACTTATAAGCTGTTTATATACGAAGACACACTTAAGGCAAAGAGAGTAGCACTAGATGGCACTGCGCAGAGAACTCGCTTTGGAAGAGGCTATGCGCCTGTCGTTGAAACAGGCTACGGAATGAGTGAATATTAACGTTTTAAAGCCTAGCGGGTACGTTACGTAGCACCTGGTTTAACATTCAAAAATTCTACATTGTAGTGACATTGTGTTTATGTGTTTTCTATAAAGCTCAGAACTAACAGCAAAGTCATTAACAGACTGGTTTTTATAACCGAGGTGGAGAGTGTTTACAGCGCGGTACGCACTGAGTCCTTATATAAAACAGATACGCTTCGTCTTTAAAGGATTAAACAACGAATTAATTTTTAAAATGTGCGAAAAGTAGCGACACATTCGACTAGGCTATGGGTTGCATTTCTTATAAAATGTTCCTGTTATTATCAGTAAATATTTATTCGCACATGACATAGTGAAAAATGCACAGGTACAATTTTATATATAATTATACACAAGCTTATTTATTCTTTATTCTGTATATTGAATCGTATGTTGCCCGCGTGCGCACCACATTTTACCCAAGTTTCCAGCCCCTCATAAAAGTTGCAGCAGGCCTGATATAGGCATCATCCTAGCGGCTGAGTCTAATCACAAGTCAGTAGGCAACGCAGTGTGATGGGAAGAAGATGTAAACAGACTGACCAAAGACATTAGCAAGTGTGTTTACCTTGATAATACAAAGACGAGGGTGCACTAAACGAACACCGTAACGTGAACACTGTGAAAACAGTGACTATTTTTACGACACTATATAAATTTTATTTATCATCGTTAGTTTTGACCTAGGCTACATTTAATACAGCCGACTTCAAGTTTATGATTACACTTTAAGCATGTAACAAGGCTGTAAAAGTTTAAGTTGGTGAGTGCAATCACTTCTAAACTGTAAACTGTAAACACCCATGCAACATTTTGTAGCTACGCCTGTTCGGACGAGAAATTCTTGAGGGTAGGATGCAGTCGAAAGATTATGGAGTTAGGATATTGCTAAGTTATATAAATGCTGGTGTGCTTTGAAGAAATGTTACGTGCATTGCGAATACCGAAACCACGCCTCTAATCCGTAGGTCCAGGTTCGAGAGTAAACGCGTACATTTTAACACTGGTCTCCGGGCCGAAGGGTGATTTAAAAAACTGCCGGTCATCGCACGACGGCATATCGCTCGGCTGGAAAATGTCCTTTCCCAATCGATACAGTTCAAATAGCATCAATAAATTAAAAAGAGAAGAAACGCAGCTGAATGTTAGACACAATTTCGCAATTTCCATCGTCTTATCTTACTGCTAACATGCCAATGTGTCAATTATTAAAGTTTCGGTACTAGGAACTAAATATTTCAATAAATTATTCACGATGAGTGCAGAAGAGAAAAACAGACACACACGGTGGCGCAGTAGAAGAGCCTGTCCTTAAATGTAGTGGAATGGAATCGCCTGAAACATTATCAGTGCAGCCGGGTCTCATACCAGAATACAGTTACGAATTGCAGTCGTTAATATTTCAGTTTATGAAGCATACAGGAGACAAACTTTGCAAAGAAGAAGAGGAAAGCAACTCCTTATTTAACCTTTTAAAGCGGTAACTTTACATACCACCAGGTTTAACATTAAAAAATTCTACGTGGTGCCCACATTGCGTTTATGTGTTTTGTACGGATCTCAGAAGAAACAACAACTTTTGCCTTATAAAACATTAAGAGACTGGTTTTTATAACCGAAGTGGAGAGTGTTTACAGCGCGGTACGCACTGAGTCCTTCTATAAAACAAATACGCTTCGTCTTTAAAGGGTTAAAAGTTAAGAAAACAGAAGGAGGAAACAGCACTGTACAGTGAGAATTCAGAGAAACAGATTTCGGAATATTAGGTACAAAGAGTGTTCAAGATTAAGTAAAAATTCATACGAACTAATGCACTTTACTTATTCAATATGTTCTTATATTGCAATACATTGTTCCAACATGTTTCGATCCCTATTGGGATCACCCTCAGGGATACGTTTAAAAGCTAAAATTAGACAATCACAATTCTGTTTGTGTAATTTTAGCTCTTAAAACGTATCCCTGAGGATGATCCCAATAGGGATCGAAACATGTTGGAACAATGTATTGCAATATAAGAACATATTGAATAATAACAGTGCATCAGTTGCTACGAATTTTTACTCAATTAATAACTATGCACGGTATGAATGATATAAGGTGTTCAAGATGTTGGCAAAGAACATCAACAACTCTCCTACAAACAATTTAAAACATAGCTTATTTTAATTCAAATAATTTATTTCAGTGCTTGACAACAAAAAATGCCGATCCCAGCGGCCGCGCAGTCTAAGGCGTAGGTCTGCGGCCGAGCGTTTGCTGGGATCGTGGGTTCGAATCCCACCGGGGTCATGGATGTTTGTCTCTTGTATTGTGTTTGTGTTGTCAGGTAGAGGTCTCTGCGACGGGCCGATCCCTCGTCCAGAGGAGTCCTACCGACTGTGGTGTGTGTCTGAGTGTGATCAAGTGAAAATAAACAACCTCGACACCTACTGTGAGTAGGTAGAAGAGGTAAGGACTAGGAAATGGAACGAAACAACAAAAAATAATTACCGACAAACAATAAATGACAACAAAATACAAACACAAAGTTAACGCGGTACATTATGAATCCCAGCTCTATCGGTCGGTATATTGCTCTGGCTATGGACAGGATGAAGCCCAGTTTTTACCTTAAGTACCGTCGGGTAACATTCAAAATCTCTAGAACAGTGAATTTAGCTGTTTTGTATGGATCTCAGAGCAGCGATTAGTTTCGTGTAGGCCTACATTTAATCCACCTTCAATGCGGATACATTCTTCGAAAGCGGCGGATTTGGATTATCTGCGTTGGGAGAATGGGATTAATGAAGATACGGGAACGAGGCCGTGAAAAATCCATGAACATATGAAAATATACAAATACACAGTCGTGGTGTTTATTAAGCAATATGCCGTGTGGTGAGACAAAGAGAGGAGTCACAGATACGACATGAAGAAACTGCGCGATCAGAGGTCAGGTGAAAATTTGCACCGTTACGTTGCTGAATACAAAAGAAAAGCAGTTTTCTTATACAAATACATAAGCTTTTTAAATGTACCGGTATGTTTCATATGCTAGTACAGCGTGTTCGGCAGACCGCGTCTAACAGAATCTCATGCAGTCGTAACACTTTTATTTTCAAGCGCGTAATTGAATATGCTTCGGACAAATTGGCGTTGGATGACAGTTTACTGTGCGTCACAACTGGTTGGTATTTATAACCAAGACGGAGTGCATTTACAGTGCGGTAAGAGCTGAATCTTTTAATTAAAATTCGGATTAACTCTTTTATGGTGAAAAAAGTGGCACTGGGACAGGCTATTCTCGGAGTACTCCGTTTTCCTCTGTCACTACCATTCCACTAGTACTTTCACACTCATCTTCATGTACATGTTATTACCAGAAGGACAAATGGGCGGAGCCTGGGAAACTTCCAAAAAGCAACGATCTTTCGGAAATAGCGACGTATTGAATAGAAAAGTATTTTCACTTTCTCCTTTTTTAAAATATTCAGTCTGTCTGGGATTCAATTCTTTCTACTCAGTGCCGGAAAGCAACGGCACATTTAATTCAAAGATTTATAAAGTTGTACGCTCTAAATAACCCCAGTGGCCGCGCGGTCTAAGGCGTAGGTCTGCGGCCGAGCGTTTGCTGGGATCGTAGGTTCAAATCCCACCGGGGGCATGGATGTTTGTCTCTTGTGAGTGTTTGCGTTGTCAGGTAGAGGTCTCTGCGTCGGGCTGATCCCTCGTCCAGAGGAGTCCTACCGACTGTAGTGTGTGTTTGAGTATGATCAAGTGAAAATAAAAACCCTCTATACCTACTGTCAACAAGTAGGTAGAAGAGGGAAGGACTACGAAACAAAACGAAACGCTCTAAATATCCTCGCTCTTCTGTGATGTTATGCAGCGCCTAATGGTAATTAGCTACCGACGATTCGGGATAACCTATCGGTCCCTTTTTCAAGGGTCAAGCAGTCCTTGACCCTTGAAGATGGGACTGATAGGTGATCCCGAAGTGTCGACAACTACAACTCAACACTGCGTAACATCCCAGAAGAGCAAAGATCTCATTTACACCGTGTCGGAAGCTTTAGATCATTGTATATCACGTATACTTATAAAAAATCCAGACAATTCATAGCGATGTACAGAATCATCGAAAAGGATGGGATAGTGACATCAAACATACGGCAGGATCTTAGTTTCGCAGTTTTCTTCAGTTACTGATCGTAACGAAGGGACAAAGCTAGTCACATGCATGTTTTCAGATATGTTACTTGGATTTCAATTAAGGCATTTTAATTGTCACGTTTAGTACGAATTTCAAAAATTTAAAGAATATTCGCCCTTAACAACAAATCCTGTAGTGTAATCCGACTGATACAAGCCTTGTGTTCTGTTAGCCATTCTCTGACCAGATTCGTAAGTAGCTAGCACCTAATGGTTTGATATTATTTCTTGGCAAGTTCCTTGCCCCCCTCCTTTGCTTTCCTACTGCTGGACACATCATCCAATTGCTTCATCATCACATCTCTTACCTTGTTCCCTGAATAGGAGTCGAGAAACTGCGAAAGGGGCCGGCCATCACTAGAATTCGCGAGTCATTACCCCCCATCCACCTGGAGCCATTCCATTGGCAGCGAACCATGACTCGTATGCACAACCCCTTCCATAGCAAAAACACTTTTGACATTGAAACCCAGATTGCGCTGCTTCACGCCGTCATTATTATAAAACATTTCGACATGTAACCAACCGTCGGGAGAGGGGAGGGGACAAAGAAACAAACTTTCAGACCGAAAATTTTATAATTAAGTCTCAACGTTTTAAGCTTTTCAGTGCACCAATAAGAAACTTGAGTTCATTCTTTATACTGAGATTTCAGTCGGTTTTATTGCGGAGACCTGAAGAAAAGAGCCTACATGGAAGACCTAGGAGTAGATGCGAGGATAATATAAAATATATGTTCAATAAATAGGACTGCATTGATTTGGCTCAAGATAGGGATAAGTAATAGCAGCGAACGCAGTAATGAACCTTCAGGTTCCATAAAATGTGGAGGATTCGTTGACTAGATGAGGAACTGTTAGCTTTTCAAGAGGTAGTCCGCTTCATGGTGTTAGATAGTTTATGATGTTAGTTAATTTATTAGTTTATTGGTTCCTATGCCGCTTCAAGAAGCTGCGTAATGACACCGAAACGTAAGGCTGCCGTGGTACGGTTATATATTGCACTACAGTAATCACGTGGAAGATAGGCGGAAAATCACGACAATTTTCCACCAAACAGCAAGCACCCTGGCAGAGCACTTATCACACACATTACTCCTTTAAGGAGGCTGGGCGGTACTGTGCTTGGACAAAGTGTTTAGCGTCACCGCTGCTAGGATATTTAGTGATTTGATTAGTTTCACCACTCAAGTCCTCTACTAACACCCCAAACTTGCAAACATTTGCCGTGATCATCTTAATATTAAGCAATTCCTGCAAATATCGTGACTTAGTCTAATATGGTTACTCTGACTTGAAGCTGGCCTATCATCGCTCGTGGATTGGTCATTAGGTTACTTCAACTGAAGGCTGGCTTATCATCACTTGTGGATTGGTCATTAGGTTACTTCGACTGAAGGCTGGCTTATCATCACTCGTGGATTGGTCATTAAGTTACTTCGACTGAAGGCTGGCTTATCATCACTCATGCATTGGTAACTGATTTTGTTCCACTCGTTATGTGTTTAAAAATACGAGTGGTTCATAATAGTTCACTTTTGCATACCCTACGACGTTCTGCAATATACAGACGTGTTCTGATTAATCAGTTAAATTAACAAAATATCTATCCCATCTTTCTTCATTTCTTTCCTTCTTTCTTTCTTATTCTGACCTCTTTCTGCCTACTCATTGTAGATGCAGAGGGTTATTGTTGCACTTGATCGGCCCGTCGCAGAGATCTCTACCTGACAACACACAACACTCACAAGAGACAGATATTCATGCCTCCAGCAGGATTCGAACCCGCAATCCCAGCAAGCGAGCGGCCGCAGACCCACGCCTTAGACCGTGAGGACACCGGGATAGGCAGATGTCTAGCCTTTGTTTCCTTTAATGCAACGTTTATAAAAATGTTCTGTACCTTAAACAGTGAATATATGCCATTATATTTTACTCGCTTCGTTGAATGATTTTAGGGACGGAGATGACGACGACGACGACGACGACGACGACAACGACAGTGATGGCGGTGGTGGTGGTGGTGGTGGTGGTGATGGTGATGATGATGATGATGATGATGATGACGGATTCAGATGTATCTAAACGAATGCGCCTATCAGAGGAAATACCTTTCCTCCGCAAATCATGCTCTCATGACGCTGTACCGATTATTAAAATTATTGCGATGTAGAAATAATTTGGGAGGGACAGAACAAAGTGAAGGCCGTGAAACATTTTCCCGCCAAAAATCCCATTTGCAGCCTATATACGAATTAGTTCAAGACAGTGACACAAAACGCAATTGAAGCGAGCTGATTCCACGCCAACTGCATATCAGTAGGAAAATCGCTAGCTGCAGATACTATGCGCCACGCCAACAGCACGTGGGGAGTGCAGGGCTTTGGCTTACACCTATTGTTAACCTCTAAACGTAAGGTCCATACTTTTCGACACTGAACTCTGCGGCGCCATTTCCTCTAAATTTATCCTGCTTCTACAGCCGCAGTACTGAGTCCCGAAATGTACAGCTGCCGGTATCGACGCGTCCACTTCGAGGCCAGTCTGTGTGCTGAGCGAACTAATCCGACATATACACAGTCGAACTCGGTTATAACGTCACGAAAGGGACGGAATATTTTGTGTCGTTATAACCGAGGAGTGTGATGTTACGGTTTAAAGTGACGAATGAATTGGTACCACAGAATATCTGTCTGTATAAGCGAGATGTCGTATAAAACCGATGTCGTTATAAGCGGGTTCCACTGTATTCAAAGTCTTGTAATGCGCATTTGTCACACAAAATTAAAAAATATTTAATGCCTACGTAACACATAATATCTCTATTTGTTACATTCAGTCTCTACAGATAAATTCTAGGATAGCAGGATGATCGCTTCCTTCTAAATTCCTTCCCATTCACCATTCATCAACCGCCATAACATTGGACGCTATACAGTCTCTAATTCCGACAGCACCGTTAAATAATCCAAATATAAAGAATGCTTTCAAGTCATGGTACTTAACTAAGCACAGGGAAATCTTTGTCTTTGTCTTCACACGTGGTATCCCATTACTTTTACAGCAATCGGCTAGGCGAAAAAAAAAATATACTGTAGGTGTCACTGGTTTATGTTCTCATGATTTTACGCTTGTACCTGCAGAGGTGAACGGAATAAAATGACCTTGGCGTGTCCTTTCACGAAACAATAACTTAAAACATGGGCTGTATGGTAAACCTACTGCTGCTACTTATGTCAACAAGACTACGGTGGGCTGGACATAAAGATCGGAGAGAACGTTGAAGATATTCTGTTTGTCTTCAACATAATGGACATCACAAGTAGTGACCTGAGACAAATAATGCTTTATAAGTAAAATTTCAAAGGTGTACCATTACAATTTCGCAGCATTCTGTTCTTTTACTGTGGGGCGTTGTTAGACCTCTCTTAACTCCCGACGTGGATGACGACCCCTTGTCCTCTATCCATGACTGCTTATTTAACCCTTTAAAGACGACGCGTATCTGTTTTATATAAGGACTCAGTGCGTACCGCGCTGTAAACACTCTCCACTTCGGTTATAAAAACCAATCTCTGAATGTTTTATAAGGCAAAAGTTGCTGTTTGCTCTGAGATCCGTACAAAACACATAAACGCAATGTGGGCACCACGTAGAATTTTTTAATGTCAAACCTGGTCGTACGTAAAGTTACCGCTAGGTTGTAAAAGGTTAATATGTTAACAGCAGCTATGTTTCACATTGGAGGCTATCTCCTCCACCAGCATCCAGAGGATGCAGACCCGGTTTAAGTCCTGCAGTCTGTGCGGGTGTAAGTGGACCACAGTTCGTGGGGACCCGAAAAAGCCTGGTTGTATTTCAGGTTTTGTGTAAAATACAGTTTGAATGTATGATGTATGTGCATGTCAGTTCAAAACCGCACGTAGGTAGGACTCCCAAATTTTGTTTTGTTATGGACCCCGAAATGTCTTAGATACCGGCCCTGAGAGGACGGATCATGACATGGCGAAAAGCGACCGACTTAACGCAGGAATATTCATATAAATTTTTCGAAAACGTTCCAGGGTATGCCACAAATATATGGCCTTTATAAATTAATTAAAGCGCGCTCCAAATTAATAACAGTCCTTGTTAGTTATCAACAGTCACGTGTCATACTTGATTATCTTCCCAGACCATACCTTTTTGACCCCTGACACAAGATTCAGATTGCCTGAACTTTTGTAAAGGCAGAAACGAAAACTTCGGATGCCACAAGAGTTGAACATCAGCTGGCATTAGATGCAGAACAAGTGGGGAAGAAATAGCTTCAGTGTTTGGATCCTTGACCTTCACTTAGCCGCTCTTAAAGCAGCAATTGTGCTTAGAGCTCATGGTGCTTTCTGAAACGATGCATTAATTTGACAGTTTCGTGTCGAATAGCTTGTTTGAAGCAGCTCTGGAATGCGGCGCTCTGCTGCCTATAATGCAGTGCGCCTGTTACATAACTCGCCGTCCGCCTTCTGGAGATCAAGCGCTTCCTGGAAACGTACTCTGGCGCCACTCGCCATCTTACTGGCCAGGCATCTCTCTTCCTGCCTAATCACAACCCATCACGATTTACAAATTTACTTCAGCTTCCTTGGCACATCTTCATTTCAGTCTTATGTGACAGGATAATTTTAAATCGGTCCTAAAGTAATGGGGTGTTAGGATATGAACCGGACTCAACTGGTACAATACAAGGGCCAGTGGTGGAATTCTGTGATTACTGTAATGAAAATGCAGCTGTACGCGTGACAGGAAATTTCGTAGCAAGCCTAGCAACGAGTAGTTTGTTAAAAGTAACTCTTCTGTATGGAGTTACCTGGTCAGGTTACTTTACATATCTTCGTTTTTTCGCAGTTTATGTTATTATTTATTTATCCTTACCCCTTCTTTCCCTTTCTTTAACGACTTTATTTATTTATATCTTCTCCTTTTCTTAACTTCTTTGTGAGGTATATTTTGTTATCTAAAACATTAATTTTGAAAAGTGATTGGCACAGCCCATTCCCATTTCGTCGTGGATATTCGTAATGTATGCAACTTTATATTGTTAGCACCGTGCATTTTACAGTATATGAATAAAATTTAGGCTACGAACTAATGCACCTTTCTTTATTAATATTAACTAATATTCCCCGACACATGTTTCGGCGTTGTAAATCGCCATTATCAGGGGACCACTTCGTGTGAAGTCACTAAATCATCCACTGGGTTCGGGAGCAGAACATTGGAACTGACTAGTTCGGTCTATCACTTTCAGAAGCACTGATTCTGTTCACAATACACACATATATCTTAGCGATCGCCAAGCTAAGCTAAAATATGTAAAATAATGGCATGTGCTTTTGTCTTTAAAAATTGTTTAAAGACTTCCACTAATAGTTAGTTGGTACATTTTATTCATATAATGTACGAAAATTTCCCAAAGTACACAACATGAATTACAAATAATTACACAGCTCCTTCTATTATCACATTAAGCCTTCCAATCTCTGTTCCCAAAACATCATGAACATACTTCGTCGAGACCAAAAGTTAGCAACATCACGAGACAAACCACAAAGCTGTACAATTCGTAATTTTTCTCGATAAATACTTACACGTGTCCCATTTTTATTCGGTTTTAGATTAATGTTTACAAGGCCTCAGGGTCGTTCTTCAAAATTTCATAAATAATTTCTCAGTCAATAAATCCTCGGCACTGTATGGTACGAATAGGAGGGGTGGATCAAGACAGTGGGGCGGCTAAAACATTGGTAATATTTTACCCATGTGCGATATATTGTACATTGTTACTCCAGATTTCAGACACCTAACCATATGAACGTGCCGATGTAATTCCATGGTATTTCCTTTTCACATGGGACATGTAAGTAAACAAGATACGAAATGTACGAGTAGTATAACATAACACTGACGCGAATTCTGATGTTTGCATCCTCGGCCATTCTCAGGTGATAACATCATTTAATCCACTGTGTTCACACTTCTTGTTGTTGTTCAGAATTGTGCCCACATTATATAATATGATTACTATTATTAAGGGCTATTACTATGTTTCTTCGCAGCAATTTTTATTTATGTTATTTTTTTACATTTATGGTTATGCATAACCTCAGATTTTCACCCCGTTGAAATATTTTGTAATTTCTGACTTACAAACAATGTTTCATGCATAATTTGTGTGTGTATTTATAATTTACCTACATACCAAATTTCATATTCCTTGATATAAACAATAAATAATAAATATTAGTATGGCATGTTTTTATTCCCCTTAATTATGCATCATGTAAAGTGCTTGAATCAGTGAGGCAGAATAGTATCGATTAATATTGTCGTCGATTACTATCAACGACAACTATCGTAAGTCACATAACCAAACTAGTCGTAAGTGTAAATAGGTATTTCTTTAAAGTGCCTGTTATTCGTCCGATTTTAACCAAACTTGAATTTTCTCGGCGGATTTTAGTAAAAACTCGCCACAAAAAATTTCGTTAGAATCCGTTCAGCGGGAGCTGAGTTGTTCCGTGCAAAAGGAAGGACGAACGGGCAGGTGGAGAGACATCACAAAACTAATTGTCGCTTTTCGCATCTTTTTCGAATGCGCCTAAAAATAAGTATTCAGAAAGTGCAAGTAATTTTGCTTGCCGTATTCCGAAAATAAATCACAAAAAAAATTGAAAAAATTATTAGAATTATAATATTGTCAGTGTGAGGATGAAAGGTCAGCTTGTAATTTAAAAACTGTAACTCCACCATTTGCTGCAGTTAAGTGTCATTCCGCCATCATTTCTAACATGCACGCCATGGAGATTTGAGGCACCGCTTATATGACATTTTCTCTACCCCCCCTCCCCCCGCCCCCGCACTATTGTACCGATATCTAGCTCTGATATTAAACATACAGGCTGCAAATATCGGTGTTAAATACAGTTTCTGTTAATTACCTCCATTTAGAATTTTCTCACCCTCCTTTGCAGCCATGATTTTCTTCTGGAAAAGCTAGGGGGGAGGGGAGGGGTGGTTGGGGAAAACAAATTTTCCCTGAGAGAATACAGCACGTAGTGAAAGTGACTGTATGAGGAGACGCATTCCGTGAATCAGCCAGACAATTTTCTGCACACAGACACTAAGCCATTACCTCCAAACGTGCAAAACAGATGCCCAGACAAGCCACAGCTGTCATTCACGCCAAGCTGCTTCATAAATCGGACGTTTTCCTTTGAAGCAAATGTTAACTGAAGTGTAGTTGGAAACTGCATAAAACCTACGCTATGGGCCGACATCAAAACAAGCAATTCTTATGGCGTGTTTGATTGCCGAAAGAATAAAAATACGAGAAATGAGGTTCGCAGAGCGGTGTTGCTTAAAATCTAAGCCTTCTGGGATAAACAGCGTAATACTGCAGGCGACTTGAAACCGCAGGAATGGAAAGATTATTCCAGATTCTTGGAAGAAGTATGAAAGAACAATTATGATAGGTCAAGGGGTTGTCATCACAGAGATAACAATCTGTCTCTTCGTGGGCCTGACAACACAAGTCTCGGAAGAGTGTCAATCACGCCAATGTCCAGGCAATTTTAACAGCCTTTGTAAAGTGACCATTATATGTATATATAAGTAAAAAGACAGTCAAACAGCCAACGAGTAACTATTTATTGGTAAGTTAAAAAGTTAAAACGAGAGACTAGTTTCGGCATAGTATGCCATCTTCAGGCTCGATTTTCAAGAACTCACAAAACTCTACATTGGCTGAGATAAAATAGTGATGGCCTTCACTTTACAAAATTGTTAGACTTTTGCATATATGGTACTTATTGAGTTAAAACTGTTAGGATGAGTTCTTGATGAGTAAATCTTGCATAGTTGGATTATCTTCAACAGTTGCGTAGTACACAGATATTCTGTGAGGAGTACATAGGTTGATATTCTGCTTTTGTGTCGAATGGTGGTTTTTTTTAGTACTCCATGTTATCACATGTGTCTTCACAGCTGAAAGATATTAAATAAAGAGTAGTGTTGATATTCTGTAT
>BLKM01000338.1:209168-288686 GCA_013340265.1 Coptotermes formosanus | reverse complement strand
AGTTCACGCCTCCAGTACACAGTACACAGTCAACAGCACATTCTTACTCAACTATAAAGTGCAACCTTAGTGTAACGATAACAAAAAAGTTCTCCCTGAAGATGACCCAGCAGGGTCGAAACATGTAGGAGTGTGTTACGATTGATGATAAAACTCTCTTTGTGCATTTGTTGGTGATTAGTGTTTTTGTATAATATAGTGCACTGACATGGAACACATTAAAAATTATAATGTAAAGACACCTAGAATAATAACAGTGCATTTTTTGACCAATATTGTATTTGATTAATAACTATGCATGGTAAGAATAATGTAAAATTTATTGTTTATGCTTTGTAAAATGGAAAGAACAATCCGTTCACAGCAAAATCCGTCGTTCTGCAGTATTTCAGTAGAGCAATAGTAGCCTATTTCGGACACGGTGTTTTGATGGCGTGTCTAACAGCTACATTGGAAGGCTTCGTGACTCCAAAAAAAGGTTAAAATATTACACTGAAGTCAATTCATTTATATGCTTCATAATCACACATTTTATCTACCAGATGGTTATCAGAAACATGAAATGCTCAATACCAAATGTCAGGCTAAATAAAACAACTTTTTCTCTTGACAGCTATGCACTCGGTACGTCTGTTAAAATGAAATCACTTCTGTTACCCCCCTACTGCAGGATTCTGCACGAGCATATGCAGTTCAGGCAGATCCCCGTGGCTGCGCCATCTAAGGGTGGGTACACGCTTGTAACGTTACCGCGTATCGTAACGCCGTAACGTTACAAGTGGCTGACACGGTACGGAGTAACCAGCTAAACTTGCATCCCGTAACAGTAACCACCACGCGTGACACTGTGAGGTTCCCAGTTTGTTACGGGACCCCATATGAGTGCGATGTCTTTGCAGCTAGCAGCACCTTCGTACATTTACATACAATATGCTTAAAAAAAAAAGAAAAGTAAATACAGCGGCGGTGGTAAGAAACACAACTGTACTCAAGCAGGGAAGTGTACAGTGGTTCAAGTTTATTAGCAGACTTGAATTTTTCAGTCTGTCAGTGGGTTATATAAAAATTTCACCACAATGGTCTCCTACTGAATTTGAATATTTAATTCATTTGATAGGTAAAAGAATCTCTAAAAAAGATACAACGTTCCGGAAAGCCATTTCTGTTCAAGAAAGGTTGGCACTGACGCTACGTTTTTTGGCAAGTGGTGATTCGTACATTAGCCTCTATCACTCTTTCCTGAGTCCACTCCATTCTGAACACACAGCCACAAAAGCCGCAGAAAAAGAACTGACCCATAGGACGGGGGTGTACTGCGTACGTGACACGGAGCGCGTCCACACTTGCTCAAGTCGTAACTGTAACATCCCTTTGATGGGACGGGCAAATACCGACATCGCACCGAACAAGTCCGTAACGTTACACCGTAACCAACTTTTGATACGTTACGCGGTCACGAGTCGCGTCCACACTGTCACGTTACGGTGTTGCGTTACGCGGTAACGTTACAAGTGTGTATGCGGCTTAAGGCGTGGGTCTGCGGCCCTTCCCTTGCTGGGACTGCGGTTTCGAATCCCGCCGGGGCATGGATATCTCTTATGAGTGTTGTGTGTCGTCAGGTAGATGTGTCTGCAAGGGCCTGATCATTCGTTCAGAGGAGTCCTACCGAGTGTGGTGTGCCTGAGTGTGATCTCGAAGCCTCAAGATTAGATGGTCCTGGCCCACTAGGGTTGTCTAGCCATGAAAAGAAATAGGCAGTCCAGTGTTTATAACAAGTATGCCAAAGTGATTCATCTTCTTCGCACAAAACGATAAAAATATTCTCGCTATCAACATGTTTGCACATTTCAATAAAACGTAAACCGCATCTAATCGTCTAGGAAAGTTCACAACCTCAAGCCATGACTGATTATATATACAGCATGTCTCAAAACAGTAATCACATTTTAACAAAAAAAACAACAACACCGCGCGAATCTCCGCCATTCTTATTAGACTCTGAATCAGGGGTAGGTATTGCAGTTTTTAACAACGACTAACGGCGTGTATCAATTTTATACCACGCTACTTTGAGGCATATGAATTTCTTATCCCACCATAAATACGTAAATAGGTGTTCTTTGTTAAAACGTGTCATGTATTTTTATGAGAAACTCTATATACGCATGGCAACGTCGACATCCCACTTCGTACAGCACAGTCACATCTAAAAACACTAGCTGCTCAGCTGGTCGAGAAATTACCCCACTTATGGAACCCGATATTTCATTGTCAAATTCAAAAAATCCTAACTGGAGCCAGCTGAAACCCGGCCACTCTACATACCATATTTCTTCAACATTAATTTTAATATTGTCCCTTCCCATCCACATCTATATTTCCTAACTGGTCTCTTCCCTTCCGGTTTTCTGAAAAAAATTCTCCACGCAGTTCTTATTTTCACCTATACCGCTCAAATGAAACCAAACCCATGATCAGAACTGACACCACTGCTCCCACAGCGTGAATAGCATTAACTACAGTGTCTGTTCATTAAAAATGTGGGAGATACGTATGTATGTGCAAGCTCTGTACCTTCAGCTGTTAAGTATAAAGTCACGGTTGCAGTCCACAGTAGCCCAAGAAAGTCTTAGAATGACAGGGTTTAACAAGCCGAAGTAAAAACAAGCTAGGAATCGTCCGCAAGCTGTAACACTTCTGGCGCTTTGCCATTTTTATGGCGTCTGCATTTTATATTAGCGAAGAATTTCAAGAAAGACTCGTCTCACGACATATGTTGCATGTTCCTCCGATTTAGGCACAGGTTACAATTGATCATTCTCGATTTCATTTGGGTAGCTTGCCGTTTACGCGATACGGCGACATCTCGTCAGCGGCCAGACACTGTATCACAAAAATGTACGTAGATCTCCACTTCAAACGTCTATTACTTTTGTTAACATTTAAAGGCAACTGGAAGGTACAGACAAATTTATAAAAATTTCTAATATAAAATTTTACGAAAATCCGTCCGGTGGGAAGTCGAGCTGGTTCACGTGGACGGACGGACTGACGGATAAACAGAAACGACAAACCTACGATTCGCTTTTCGCAACTTCTTTGCGAAAGCATTTAAAATATTTCTAACCTTTTCATCAAATGCTTAGACTTAAATAATTCCATGGCGCAGAAACTTTTCTGAGAAGCTGATAGCTCCTCATCTAGCTAAGCAATTCAGCGATTTTTACAGAATGCGACAGTTCATTATGGTGTTCAGAAGAGGCCGCTACTGATTTCTATCCTGAGGCATATTAATCCAGTCCACTCCCATACATCCTATTTTCATACGACCCATCTCATATTAGGTCCGCCCAATGCACCTTTAATATCCCGAACCCGGAAATTAATTTAAGACGATAAATGGCGCGTTGATTATGACCTTCAGTAGACCTTTACAAGGGACCCAGTTACGCCTTCGTATAAAGTACACTAAGTGAGTTGTTTATACCAAGCAACAGACAACACTTGCTCAGTGTCGTGATCTCCCACATAACGCCTCACTACTTGTCATTAACATGACGCTGACAGCACGTTCTGTTCTTTTTCCATAGACATCAGCACAGTCTTCGCTTTTGCTTGCAGACTAAGGTTGTCTGCATAGTGGGGTTGTCTGCAGACGGAAGTTGTCTGCAGTCTGATGTTTGCAGCCTGAGGTCGTCTGCAGACACGTTTTATAACAAATCAACCTAACGATGGGATATTTGGACCTATCAAAGAGGAAGCAGAAGATAGGAAAATTCCGTATACTGAAAAGACGCATAATTTGTAGTACTAACAGAATATCATATCTAAAATGAGTGTGGGTCGAGCATGCAGCATCCATGCAACAGTTGAAAAAATGCAGCGGTATACAAAATTTTAACCTAAATCCGGATATGGCTCTTATGAACGTCCTAATGTATTGTGGGAAATAGCGATAATGTTTCTATGGAGTTTGTTTCTTTTTCAGTCTGGTTATCAGAACAGCCGCCTCTCCCGTTGCACTTGATAACATTACAATATTCTGTTTGTATTATCCCTTTCTATACAATGTGATTTTAAAATAAGATTTCTGAAAATTTCTACTTGTCACAGCCGTAAGAGCCCCGGAAAGGTCTGACTTGTACTGGTATTTGTTAGTCACGTGACTTGAGTCTCGGTTGGGGAAGTGTTCTAATACTGGCAAGACACTCTGTGATACGAGTGATCACGGGATCGTAAACACAGAGCAGCTTCCGGCCCATTACTTTCGTTTCTCCGCACAGGATAAATCGTCCATCTTGACTCCAAAACTTAGGCACGTGATAGTTGGTAACTCCATGGAGCAGAGAAGCTAAGGGTTCCTCAGTTAGTCAAGAAACCCGAGAGTTCATTACCGTGTTCACAAGAGCCCACCAACTGTCCATAGCCTTAGCCAGATCAATCCCTTCGACGCCGCCCCACCCTATTTCCTGAAGATTCACTTTAATACTATCCTCCCATTTACACCTACGTCTTCAAAGTGGTCTCTTTCCCTCAGGTTTCCCCACTAAACACCTGTATGAAGCAGTGTCTCCCCCATACATGCCCCGCCCATTTCATTCTTGATTTGATTACACTGTATGTACATAAAACACAGTATAGATGGTAATGATCTACAGTTTTAATTTCCGGTGTCATGAAGATCCATATGTAATATATAGGACTGACACTGGTTTTTTACATTAGTACTGCCGCACATATATCCACATCTTACGGTCTGACTCCATTTCTTGTATTTACATTTTTATACTTACTGTTTTATACCTTATACATTCTATAGTTACATTTTAACATATACTTCTCCTAGGCAGCACATTTATATATATTTATATATATTGATACGCATCTTATATATGTAATTGTAAAAAACAGGAAAATTTTCCTCTTACCAAAATGTACGGAGTTTTCAATTTTCATATTTTTCTGTCATTGCCTGATGGTGGCTCACTGAGCCGAAACCGGTAGCTTGATTGCATATTACAAGTGTACCCCTATGTGTTGGTTGTGACTGTGCGGTTGATAAGAGTAAAATATACTTGTACTTTTGCATGTACAGACCAGTGGGGATGTCTAGTATATAAAAAATTAATTTAACAACTTTTGTGGCCGATAGGTAACGAAAGAAGAATAAAAATAATAAACCGTAGCATTTTTAGCTTCAATAGCTTTGCAACGTTGCACCTGTGTATGCAATAGGTGGACATCAAGGCCAGTGGGTTACACAAGACACCAAGGACATTTTTGCATTATATATGTACTCGAATACGTACTCCAGTGTCGTTGTGATTAGCAAGCCAACTGGACTGTGTTAAAGCAGCAACATAAGCGTGAAGCTACATTTCGGCCGTCATACAATGGAATAAATAATCTGATTAGCATAATTTCGATGCTGAAGGACAAGGGAAGAGAGAGAGAGAGAAAAATGGTACATTCAAAAACACTGTAAATTGCTAAGATCATATAGTGACGGTTGTAGATGAACAGATGAGTGTTGACATTGATGGAATGACACTAAAAGGGGAAAACCTAAGTACTTGTAGAAAAATGTCCCAGTGTCACGTCGTCCACCGTAAAGTAACACTCAGACAGGTCTTTCTCCGGGTACTTCAGTTTTATCCTAATTGTCATGTACCACCAACGGCCAGAATAAATACTGCATTCCCAACAATATAGATCTATACTTCTTTGGGCGTGTTGAAACACAATCTTGAGACGGAATAGATCGAGTAAACCGAAGAAGTAAGGTTAAACACGCCTACATTATCTATAACACGCATTTGTTAACAGAATTTTCATTTCGTTCATACGCCTGTCACACAGCACGTGAAGAGGAAGCTACATTAATCAGTTTCTTAAGAGCTGTGTGAACCTTTCGTGCCATGACCCACATTCATACTTTACCTTGGCTGAAAGGAACAAATGACTGCCGCGTGTGACGTAAGCGTGAATCTTGTCTCCCCACTCCCCCCTCTACAGTCACCGCCATCACATGATTCGACACCAACGCCCCCAACAGTTTCGTTATTCTGTTGTTTCTTGTGGTAACCTTCGATTCGCCTCCACGAAATCCTTGAACAAATAATTCGTGTCTTGTTGTTAAACATCTCGCATCATTAAACCCATTCTTGTAGTTGTGCAGGCATTATTGTGTTTGCGTGTGCCAGAGTGTGACATTCTGTTCCACTTGTGTTGCGTTGTGGTCGCTATAGCCACAGGCTAGATCAGTCAGTACATCGTGCTTGCTTCAGCTACGCGGAAGTATATCACAACGTGTCTCAGACGGCGCCATAAAGTGACCATAAACGAAGTGCGTGTAAGTTTAAAACCATCATAAAACACGGAGAAATCAAATCACAAGTGAACATCTTGCAACAAAGTTACTCTTCTAACTGCCACACCTTTTAACTTCAAACACCATCGCTGTAGGTAAGATCTCTATATCATTTAGTATTATTTTACACCAGTCATGTTCAGAATCAATCTTGTCATGGTGTAAAACGATCGTATTATTTAACTGAGCATTAATGTTCATCTGGTACCGAGGTGGAGCTTTACTCCCACGACCTTACACGCCTTTATACATGGTGCTTAGATGTAGGGGTAAATTTACCAGGTTTTTTCTTGGTGGTGATGTTATTTCGTGGGTATTAGCCAGCACACTATAATTGTCATTCCATGGTACCAAAGTATATCTGTAGTACCAAGTATGTAAGAAACCAATACATTAAATGTGTTTCCTTCGCCTTTAAACTTCTAACAGTGTCGATGGTAAGATCGTTGGTGAATGCTGAACTGGAAAAATACAGAAGGAAGAGGTTGTGGCTTAATCAAGAAACATACGCCGGCATTTTCCTCGCGACACTGAGGAAAACCACGAGAAACTTCAGAACAGCTAGTGTCCTAGCGAGATTCAACCCCTTATTTTCCCGAATTCAAGTCTAGAACGTTACCCTTACACCAGTCCGCTTGGTATTTCAATTTTGACAGCCTGTTTTTACCCCGAGTTCATGCAAAATGATCAAATATAAAGGTGACATAGGGCAATTTCAGTAACTTTACAAACTGTAACGACAGACTGCAATGATTTAATCGAAATCAAACACGTCTGTGACGTCACTGTGTGTGTGTGTGTGTGTGTGTGTGTGTGTGTGTGTGTGTGTTTTAGAGGTGAGCTCGGACTTTCACTATCGTGGTCTTCAGGTCACTGACGTGAGATGCGTGCATACAGCACAGCTGGTAGTAGTAAAATTCTCCCCTCACTGACGCAACGCTAATTTCCAAGAACCCTAACAGGGTTCCCGGTACTGAGACATAACGGTAGAGGGTGACCGTAGAAAACAATGTAGCGGGTTTTGAGGGGGGAGGTAACGGTGTCTGATACTGTACAGAGAGATGGTGGGCGCAGTCAGTGTAGACATGTCCTTCTGACACATTTATTTTAGGTTGCCAATGAACAACGCGCGAGCCACAGACTGCACGTGTTACCAACTTCATGGTAAGCGGGTCACTGCAATAAAGTCCTGAACTATTGCTATGTAATCTCCATATGAAAAGATCTGACGGTTTCACATCACTGAAGATTTACTTTTATTATATATAATTCCAACAAACTGCACTTAATAACAAACATACAGTCGAACCCGGGTATAACGACATCGGTTTATACGACACCTCGTCAGATATTCTTTGGTACCAATAAATTCTCACTATTAACCATAATATTATACTCCTCGGTTATAACGACACTCATTTATAAGGACACAAAATAATGAGGTCCTTTCGTGACGTTATAACCGAGTTCGACTGTGTATTGTAAATTTTATGTTATTCGCTCCGTGCGCTGATAATGACTAATTTATAACAACTCATCAACAAATGCACAGTCTTTTTATTTACGCAGTTATACTACCTTAAAATATTAAAAACTCCTACATGTTTCGATCACTGTGGGATCATCATCAGAGAGTATGATCAAATGATCCTGTATAAAACATTAAATAACTAATTTACAATTTGTTAGTTCCTGACATCTTGTACGTCATGTACAAGAACTGAAAAGTAGACTGTAGCTTGCTCCGTGTAGATCAGAGAATATGCAACAATGATACACAGTCTTTCGGGGTAGCATGCGTGCACGACGGAAGCTGGCGCGGTACCGCAATATCTCGTTTCGTAGTCCTTCCCTCTTCTACCTACTTGTTCACAGTAGGTGTAGAGGTTTTTATGTACACTTGATCACACTCACACACCACAGTCAGTTGGACTCCTCTTGACGAGGGATCGGCCCGTCGCAGAGACCTCTACCTGACAACACAAACACTGTACAAGAGGCAAACATCCATGCCCCCGGTGGGATTCGAACCCACGATCCCAGCAAGCCCTCGGGCGTAGAAGTACGCCTTAGACCGAGCGGCCACTGGGATCGGCACCGCAATGTATATTGCACTATTTTATAGTTTACATTCCTCTACATGTTTCGGCTAAACTACGCCATCTGCAGGGAGACTGAATCACAAATGAAAGATGGATATGTATTAGAAATAAGCATTTCCTCTGAATTTTTTTAGATCAGAGTTTTCCGGATAATCCACACGAAAGATAGTTTAAAATGCAACAGTTTTCGGTTACTCATGTCGATACGTAGCACTATAAAACGAACTGGCATTTAAAGTTCCTTAAGAATTGAATGTGTCTTCGTAATCTGGCGGTGAAAATCTTTGTCAAGACTCCCGTCACACAACCAGATAGCGCGCTAATTAGAAGCCGGTGGAGCCAGTGAAATGTCAGGCTGTTTGACACAGCTGGCTGCTCTTGTAATGACCAAAATACGGGGTTTTCAAATTATGACGCTGCGAACATGCTTGTAAAAGCGAGTACGCCTAGAATGGGACTTCTTGACCACGTAAGATGAAGGCACTCCATCGAGAACCACCCGCCAAACGATACAGAGTCATATCCCAGAAGACATGTCCATCGCTTGCGCCACGCTTACGTAGTCATACAATATACATTCTTCAGATACAGATAAAATCCGCGATACATTCCTCACCGAAATAAGACAGCGACTGGCAAAACTGTAAATTGTAATTTGTATTAGCTTTTTCGTGTGCTGCACGAAGATTGCTCTGCTCTCTTTTTACTGTTTGCAGAGTTTATTTTTAGTTTGGGGGTTCGCCAGTACATTTTTCCGGGTAGAAGAATTTCGCTGAGGAAAACGTTTGAGAGACACTGTGTCAATAGTAGCATGTATGACAGTGGTGCCAACATTTTTGATGGTAACAATGTTAGAACTATTCAGTGTCTGAGCCTGAAATGAAGTGTGACTGTTACATATTTTCGAGGAATGCGCGAATTATGCAAATAATGCCGTTATTAGCGTACTTTCCTCCACAGAAATGCGAAAGTAGGCTATTGAGATCACACTGTGCGTGCGTGCGCGCGCGCGCGCGCGCGCGCGCGTGTGTGTGTGTGTGTGTGCTCACAAAACCTCGCCACTGAAATCACAAATATTCATGTTGTACATACCGAACGGATCGACCACGTTCTAGTTCAGGGGTCTTCAACCTTTACTTGCTCAAGGGCCACATTTTAATGGCAGAAAGATTCGCGGGCCGCATTCACGTTTTATAAAGTAAAGTGTGCCCACTATTTCCCCTGCATAAACATACATAGGACAGTTTTGTTATTTTATGTATTTATTTATTTCTGGTTTATGACATTATTATTATTATTATTATTATTATTATTATTATTTACCCTGCAAACATTTCCTACTATAGTCTTGCAGTATTTAGTACTACATTAACCGAGATTTCATATATAAAAAACAAAAAATACGTTTAAAATTTTAGTACAAAATTTAAAATATTTCCGAATGAATTTTATTTAACATTTATTTATTTGAATTAAACTTCTTACACACAAAATTCAAAATTTGTTCGGGTGCCGCACAAGAATATTCAGAGGGCCGCATGCGGCCCGCGGGCCGCGGGTTGAAGACCGCTGCTCTAGTTCATCATAAGAGCCATGCTTTTTTTTATAGCACTTTAATCTTCAGCAAGGAGATTAACAACACTCCACCCTAATACTGTACTTAGTGTTGTGCACAACATCCGTGTTTCAGTTAGCGCAACTTCCTACGATCACATCTACAGGTAAATTCCGCACATACATAACAGGTTTGGAAAGACATATACCTAATATTGCAAATAGAAGCATGATTTTTCCATAACGTGTCCAAGTTTATACATATTTTATTTAAAACTGAAAGTAAGTGCCGTTGGCCTGTGTTCACGCGGGAAGGTCAGAGTGCATGACCGGAGTCGGCGCCACTGCACGCTAACCCCTAATAGCAGACCTACTGTAGAATAACCACAGCTTTTGTTACGATCAAACTGATACTGCATTAATGCAGGCACGCAGGTGATCACCGGTTTTGCCATTCACACACGGCACTTTTATTCGTACCGGCACGAGGCATGGAGGGATTTATTGTATTTTGATTTGCCTAAGAATAAACCGAACACAATATAGAGCAAGAAGCTAATTTTGTGCAGCAAATTCGTTTTTCATGTAACAGGCCTCAGAAATGTACAGTTAGCATCAAGATCGACATTCTGATGCACGAAAAACCATTTGACGACATTAAAAGGGAACCTTCTGCGTATTACAAATTAACCTTTTAAAGCCTAGCGGTAACTTTACGTACCACCAGGTTTAACATTAAAAAATTCTACATTGTGCCCACATTGCATTTATGTGTTTTGTACGGATCTCAGAACAAACAGCAACTTTTGCCTTATAAAACATTAAGAGACTGGTTTTTATAACCGAAGTGGAGAGTGTTTACAGCGCGGTACGCGCTGAGTCCTTATATAAAACGGATGCGCTTCGTGTTTAAAGGGTTAAATTGCAATGGCGCATGTATGCAGGGGTGGATGACAAATGCATAGAAAAATGTAGTCCAAAATTCTAATTCTGCTTAGAAGACATTGACGTGGATGAAGGGAAATACTGAAAGAGTGTAAAACTAACAAAGTGTGGGTGTGGACTCCATTCAACTGAGTCAGGATAGGTGCCAGTGACGGGCAGTTGAAAAAACTGTAATGAACCGGCGAGTTCCAAAAAATAAGCACAATTTCTTTTGATAAGCTGAGCGACTGTTAGCTTGTCAATAACCCTGCTATGGAATTAGTTATGTAATTAGCTACTAATTGTGTCAGTCATTACGCCAGTCAGACTGCCAGCCATTAGTTTTGTCAGACAAGAAATAGATCGATATATTGTTATCTTCAAGCATTTCCAAGTCAGAAATGTTCCAGATAAAGTGTACAGTGCATATAGAATATTTGATCCAACAAATTGCATGATCAATAATAAATAATCATTGTCACTTGGATCAAGTATTGTATAATAAATCTACTGCACGGAGTATGCATACGTTAAATGTACTGTGCAAATTTTAAATAACAAAACTACTTTTTCGCTGTTTTTCTCATTTTGAGCGCGCCTTAATACTTCTAAACTAATTAACAGACTTTCATGATGCTTGGTGTAAACATAATATTGTTTTGATCATAAAATTTCTTTACCTTTGATTCTAGGTCATTCACAGGATCACTATGACGTCGTTTCGTCTTGAAAAATATTCGAAGTAATTTTATATGTAAAGTAAACAGCAATTATACATGGGTCTATATAATTCTTCCTTCGACAGCGAAAATCTGCAAACCGTTTCTGTATTTGAATTGTTACAAACAAGATGAAATTAATTTCATCGTACATGATCATTCTGTCGTCTCATTAAATGCCAAAACCTTCTTATGCTGATACAATTCAATTAAACCACCTGTCAACATATTCATAAAGTCACTAATTGCAGAGGAGAGCGGTGGCGTAGGTAACCATTTGGGGCCCTCTATAATTACTGGCGAAGTTACACGCAGAAATCGTAACAGGGATCCAGAATACTGGCTTCCGTCAGAAGAATGGGGCCCAGTCCGAAAGAACCCACGACAAATTTTAGCATTCTACACGTTTGGGGGCCCCCTGACACATGACTCTCCGTGCCGCGGGGTGTGGGTGGGGGGGCCTGGAGAAGAATTCGATTGTAAACCAAAGACAGCGAACAAGCGGCTTGCTAACTTCCGCAGGAAATTAACCCTTTAAAGACGAAACGTGTCTTATTTTATAGGATTCAGCGCGTAACGCGCAGTAAACACATTCCATCTGGGTTATAAAAACCAATTTCTTAATGTTGCTTAAGCCAAAAGTCACTGTTTGTTCTGAGATACATATAAAACACGTAAACTCAATGCGAGAAACACTTAGAATTGTTGAATGTTAAACCTGGTGGCAAGTAAACTAACCGCTAGGCTTTAAAATGTTAAGAAGGAAAAAAAAAAGGACAATAGATGCACGAAGAAGACAGTGAAACAAACAGGTAAATAAATGATGTGTGCATTTTGTACTTATTTCGAAAAAGAAAAATTAATGAGTAATATTCCCTATCAACTGATGCAGATGAACAATGTTTTTCCTCGAACTTGACGTCTGAGCAGTAGGTTTGGGAAACAGGTTTTTTTGTGACGATCAGAAGGACACTTCGTCGAGCTGGATTATTGATCTGGCTAGGGTACCACCCGAAAGGCGCCACCACCACACCCCAAAAACAGATGTGATTGATGAACTTTATACACAGAACGAGGGGACAAGGGCAGCGCATGAAACATGTGCCTCCTACGCAATTGCTACAATGGGCCTGTACACCCATTAAAAAAACAGTATGAAGTATCGAAAACTTTTCAAAGAGACAGAAATAACCATGTTGGTTGCCGGCATTAGTCAGAATATGTGCCTCTGCCCTCTACGGATTTGTGAAACCCAGAAACAAAACTGTCACAGTGACCATTTCATTTAGAGTCTTGATTGAGGGTAGTAAAGCAAGGAATGAAACGTCTTCAGGTAGCGCTGAATGAAACTTAAAAATGTGTCTGCAATTGTACTACCTTATGGACAGCAGGCACTGTGTGTTTAGTGGGTGCTAATTTCACGATTTTTGGAAGTAACCGTTAACCTTTTAAAGCCTAGCGGTAACTTTACATACGACCAGGTTTAACATTAAAAAATTCTACGTGGTGCCCACATTGCGTTTATGTGTTTTGTACGGATCTCAGAACAAACAGCAACTTTTGCCTTATAAAACATTAAGAAACTGGTTCTTATAACCGAAGTGGAGAGTGTTTACAGCGCGGTACGCACTGAGTCCTTACATAAAACAGATACGCTTCGTCTTTAAAGGCTTAAACGACACTCCTGATTGAACACCAAGCCATTTAGCGTGGCACTGTGACCCAGTGAACCTCCAGCTACTCGCGGCAAAATGTTATAAGCGCGAAATCTGAGGTTCTGACAGCGGTTTTGATGAACATTCAAGTCATCTGGGACGTTACGGCCATGTCGATAGTAGTTACCATGTTTCTGAGGAACGGGCTGGCTCCATCTTCAGTGTCAGCAGTCAGACCCTGAAGGTGGAGGTACTACGCTCTTCGGAAAAGTCGGTAACCATTTACCAGTGAACACGATGTAACATCTCAGAAGACTTTATCTTCAAGGTTCTGAAAACTGGTTGGAACAAAATATGTGCTAATTTCATAATCACATATCAAGAATGATCACACTTGGTAATAACAGAAATTGTTGGCTGTCTCTTCGTTGAATAGTATCCCTGTTTTGATTAGTTCTAATCACAGGGCGTTTCCACCTGTATTAACCCTTTAAGGATGAAGCGTAATCTGTTTTATTTAAAGACTCAGGTCGTGCCGTGCAGTAAACGCATCTCTCTCTCTCTTAAAAACCAATCAGTTAACGTTGCATAAGGCAAAATGGCTGTTTCTTCTGAGATACATACAAAACGCATAAATGTGTTCTGCGGACGGAACGTGGAACTGTCGAATGTTACAACCAGTGGTTCTTATACTAACCATTAGGTTTTAAAAGGTCAAAGAATCATACAAACCGGTGAGGTCTGCAAAACGGAAATAACGTTTATGGAAACTGGGTCACATTATGTCCGAAGATTTGAAAATCGACTGCATATGTTACACGGGTTGACATGGTAGCCAATCGATGCAGACCCTCTTACCGTCAACAAGTATGATGCTCTGCCACTTTACTTACATGATGTAATATCCACAGCACGTTTTTCCCAAAGAATGTAAACTGTGTCCTTACACCCAAAGTTGCCGTAGAAGGGTTAGCACTCTTTGTTTTATGTCCGAGAGGTGCCGGGTATGATTCTCGACCTCACAGTCTTGACTGGGGTGTTTTTCAGTCTTTGAATGTAAATTATGTATTTGTACGGTACCTTAAAACACGCTACCGCGTCATTCCAAATTTCTTCCGAAATAATATTTCACAGTACTCCTCATGAAATAGGGAATCCGGAGTTAGAGTGATGAACTCGTACAGACTGTTCTGTTCTCGGAATCAGAGACCAGTAACATGTGAAATTGTAGCTTCGTATTTATTTGCTGAACCATTACTTCTTTCGTTATTCTATTGACTCTACTTTTCCGACTAACCAGTGGCATCAGTTTGTCTCTGGCACTGTGGCATGCGAAACTACAGGATCTATATTTTGTCGCTGCACCGAGCATAGAAGCTTTATTGTAGAGAAAGCCTGCATCCACTGCGACATTCCGTGGCAGTTCCGATTCTCAGGACAGCCATAAAAGAAATGCAATGTATTTCCAAAAATAACTGAGCACGGCACTCGAACAGCCACCTTTTCGTTGCTTACTGGAAGCCCCGCACTTGACGGTAGAGCTGTTTACATAATACAGTGACGAGTAAGTCAACTCGCCGCACCTTCCCTGTCAAATAGCGGATCAAATGGCAAACATAATCCGAAGATTAGATAAGGCTGAAACCAAACTTGCCCTTGAATACGACTGTGAACAAGCTGAACCCACTTTCCCGCTGTGCAAATAGTCGTCTTCCGAAATTCGCCAACAAAATTCTGTACGCTTTCTTTGTTATTGTACTCGTAAAATAGAACGTCTCTGCAACGAAGGGTGCCAAAACCACAAGACGAAGGATCTTGTCTTGTCAGGTGTCCGCAAGTGGTTACTGTAGAACTGTACACGGTATACACAAAACAATGGTGCAGTTTCAAAAGTTAACAAGAAATTTATTTCTCACCGTACACGGGCACAACGTACACCGTCAGCAGCGGCAACTGTCCAAGTTTCTCTTGCGTTAATCACAATCCTTCAATGTGTGCACCCTGGGTCACACGACACACATCCACACGGTAATCAAATTCTTCCCCGACTCGGTGTAGCATGTCCGCTGTAATGGTGAGCAGTGCATGCGTTATCCGATCACGAAGTTCCTTGAGGGACATGGGCAATGGTGGTACGCAAACAGCGTTAAAGACAGCATTTACGTACCACCATTGCCCGTGTCCTTCAAGGAACTTCGTGATCGGATAACACATGCACTGCTGACCATTACAGCAGCCATGCTACACCGAGTCTGGGATGAATTTGATTACCGCGTGGATGTGTGTCGTGTGACCCAGGGTGCACACATTGAAGGATTGTGATTAACGCATGAGAAACTTGGACAGTTGCCACTGCTGACGGTGTAGGTTGTGCCCGTGTAAGGTGAGAAATAAATTTCTTGTTAACTTTTGAAACCGCACCATTCTTTTGTGTATACCCTGTATGTTTATCACTACCGTCCATGTCTTGAGGACGTATCTTCTACTTCAGAACAGGATAGCCCCATAGCGTATGACACTTTTGATGACGTGTAGATGAAATGAGGGGCAGCGGGTGTAGCGACGGCAATGACTGTGAAGACTGGTGTCAACTGGCATCTGAAGCTGTGAGGTTTTGGATGGAAGAAACGTTGGTAAGGCTTATCTAGCTACCAGACTACATGGTGCCACTTCGCAGGATACACCAAGCTCCAAAATTAAGTTCGCTTTTGATACAAGTTTAGTGCAGACGTCCAATACCAAATTTCAACAAAATATGGCGGATGACAAAATATATTTTAGGGACCGAGGAACAAGTTTCACGTCTTCCTAGTAGCTTGGTAACCGAATTTCATGCCTGAAACTCCAGAAAGCTTACAGCCACTTCCTTTGGCATTCATCCCTATTAATAGGTACTGTATAAATATTGGTCCATCTCATTCTTTGTTAAAATAATCTCAGCCGTTGATCCTTCATTCTTAAAACTCATAAACCCACCCACCATTTAGGCTGCCGTTAACTTCGCTGCTCAGAACAGTCACAAATTGACTAAGTGCCAATAAACAAACCACTCACAAACCAACCAGTTCTGAGACGGGATATTTGCCAGAATGATTTGTCAGCGATTACTGAATGGAGTGAGTGAGTGAGTGAGTGAGAGAGAGAGAGAGAGAGAGAGAGAGTGTGTGTGTGTGTGTGTGTGTGTGTACTGCCTTCGTCTGCGCATTACAAAATGGGCGATCTGTATCGTGGAAGGGTACAGTAGAATTTTCAAAGAATAATTCCCACACAGTAATAAGATTCACTTCCACCTATATTACCAAACATAGTCCGACTGAACAGGAAAACACACGTAAAAAAAAAAGCTACTAGACGAGTTCTTGAAAGTATTAGCTATTGTTTATTGGCTTACCTCCTTCCTGCCGAAATGATGGTAGTCGGGTTCGGGGGGGGGGGGTGTTAAAGGGACGTAGTCACCACCCCAGTGACGTGTAAAGGGCAATGTATCCAACTCGATGAGCCAGTAAGACAACATTCCACACCACATTACGCACCCCGCCCCATGTTAGCGTAGGCGCCACCCTAATTTATACACGCTGGATTGTACTGGACACCCAGCAGTCGATCGACGGCGACCAAACTTCGCGGAGCCGTGCATCAAGACATCAGCCTTGCCATCCGAATAGGTAACTATTTTTTCACATATTTTGGCTGGGCAAAGATTGTGCGTCATTAGTACCTTAAGTGGGACGGGAAAGTGCGACATTTTTACTTTACTGTTATCAGTTTTATATGGAATCGTACTGCAGCGGCACTGCCAGAACCGTAGCTGGCAAATTGTGTGCCACGTCAGACACTGAAATGTATTACACAGTCGAGTCCACTTAACGGAGCTAGGGCGAAGGTCACCACCCGACAGCTGAGACTTATCAGCCGTTAACGAAGGACCTGAGACACCGATCAGTCACTAACGAAGGACTTGTGACACTGAACAGCCGCTAACGAAGGACCTGTGACACTAATCAGCCGCTAACGAAGGACCTGTGACACTGATCAACTGCTAACGAAGGACCTGTGACACTAATCAGCTGCTAACGAAGGACCTGTGACACTAATCAGCTGCTAACGAAGGACCTGTGACGCTAATCAGCTGCTGACGAAGGACCTGTGACACTAATCGACTGCTAACGAAGGACCTGTGACATCGATGGCTGCTCACAAAGTACCTGTGACACTGATCAGCCGCTAAAAAAGGACTTATGACACAATGATCAGCCGGTAAAAAAGGATTTATGACACAATGATCAGCCGGTAAAAAGGAACCTATGACACAATGATCATCCGCTAACGACGGACTTGTGACACTGGTCAGCCGCTAACGAAGGACCTGTGACGCACTGATCAGCCGCTAACGAAGGACCTGTGACACAATGATTAGCCGCTAACGAAGGACCTGTGACACACTGATCAGCCGCTAACGAAGGACCTGTGACACAATGATCAGCCGCTAACGAAGGACCTGTGACACACTGATTAGTACTTCATACTTCTGAAAAATAGCGTAAGGAGTAAAAGCAGACAATTGTTAGGGTTTAAGAATAGTACACGTGTCCTTTTTATCATGTCCCTGAGCACGGCATATTTATAGCACGGAAAACCATCAGCCGAAACATCCCGTGATAGCGTTCGTGTTTACCTGTATTACCATATTCCCCCAAGATGTATTTTCTCGTCTTCGCATCAGCGAGTTTAGCCGCTGTAACATATCCTCTCACGTGGACATGTTGCCCAAGCTGCAGACTACACGCAAACAAGACGCTGCAGTAACCGGTAATGCGACAAGGATCGCAGTGCTGTTTCAGTGCCCGTCAACGCGTTGCCTACGTCTAGGTAGTGGTTTGAACTGGGAAGGGAAACAGGATGGCCTCATTAACATTAGGCGCACAGTTGCTAATAAATAGTCAGTTTTGACGTCATCTTTAAATTTACCTGCTAAATTTACTGCTGATGTTTTTAGATAAATAACTATCTGAGAATAAGAAGTGTTACTTTGCAGAATGCTGCATAATATGAAATTCCAGGCATAATCCGCAGCTGAAAACGAGCCTCCATAATAAAGGTAAAGCTATCTCTGTGCATATCTTAAAGGCATATGGAGGAATAGAGGTATGGCTCCACTCATTCTTAACTACGGCAATAGATGGGGTTAGTGGTCAGCTTAATGCCCCAGCCGCTTTTCCACCAGAAGAAAGCTCCGGGCACCCACTGTATAGAAAGACAGGGGGACCCCAGAGCCGGTCTGGACGCTTTGGAGGAGACGAAAATCTCTATTGCCTTCACAATTTTGAATTAAAATTGCATTTCTCCATCCGTGTCTTCTTTTGTGTTATTTATTCTCCTTTTTCTTTCTCGCCTACTGAAACTTATATCAATAAAGTAACAAAGGGCGCTTGCAACTAAAACAAAGTATTGTTAATAAACTGTCTCTCATCTCCCTAAAACTTCGTGGACAGACACTAAACCCAGCTTCGCTGCAAAAAACCAAGCCCATCCCCTTCGTTTGTAATACATTTAAAATTATTTAGCATTTTACAGCTTCGTTAAATAAACATTTCTCTCTCGTTCCATTCATTCAGCTTCCCCCGCAAACTGCAGCTAATAAAATTACGGATTGTCGGCGAACACTCCAGACAGCGGCCTTTACCAGATCTTGAACTTGCACGATCGACCCGCATGAGGGCTGGCTGTTCGCGAAAAGTGTTCGGTTGGTGCTGCCATCTGTGTACTAGAATGTAGTCGATGTGACGTATGCGGTGTGGCATCTTTATTGTAGGAGGCAGACACACCAGGACCAGCTGTTCGAATTACTCAATATCCAGCGCTACTGTGTTGACAGACGTCAGCGTCCATCCACACTGCGCGAGTACCATGCAATGGCTCGCCCGCGATAGCCGGTCTGTTGCTAGTGACTTGTGCTGGCATTTTGCCTGCTTTAAGCGCGTGCGGGTACTGTATGGGTTTGCAGCATTTCGTTCGGCATCCCAGTACCAGGACATAGCAGAGATTTGCAGTAGTGGGAGGTGTAGAGCTTGTTTGTCGATGTTTGACGAAGAATACGTGCTTGTAGCTATAGCAGCGTTTGTTGTAGTTTCAAATACGAGAAAAAGGAAACGTCCGGAAATATTCTAGTACCGTCCGACTCACCAAAGCAGAAGGAAATGCAAGGCGAGTGGCATGCTTGCAGATTGAGCGTAGGGCGATACTAATCCGTTGAAACCTGAGTGTAGGTCTTCTTTTGAAAATTTTCTGCGCCTGACAAATGAAGAAGGTTTTGAAATTTTAGTGAACAGGCTAGGTCCGTAAGTATCCAAGGAGGATGCAGACTGTACAGATGTCATTCCAGCAAATGAACGCGTAACTGTCACTGGAAGGTTTTTAGCAGTTGGAGATGTCACCAACGTGCCACCCGCCGAGTGTGGACGGACTGCAACTTTACTGGCATAGCTCGTACGATGTTATGCGGCACGCAGAGATGCAGTGGCATGTCGTCCAAACCAGGGCTGTGGAGTCGGTACACAAAAGCTCCGACTCCGACTCCTCGATTTTTAAAACTTTCGACTCCGACTCCTCGATTTTTAAAACTTTCGACTCCGACTCCTCGATTTTTAAAACCCACTAAGACTCCGACTCCTTCATAAAAGCTCAATACGCATTAATAACGGTAAACCTATAAGACATCTCATCGCCACCACGTGAATCATCAGGCTACTTTTTTTAATTATAACCTATATTTAAATATAAGTCTAATGGTTACTGTAGGTATCAGGGCTCTGGAGTTGGAGTATCTAGTTAAGATTTTAGACTGAGGTCGGAGTCGGAGTCGGTACATTTTTCCCGATTCCGACTCCGACGCCACCTGAAAATTCCTTCCGACTCCCACTTCACCTAAAATTCCTTCCGACTCCGACTCCACCTAAAACTGCTTCCGACTCCGACTCCACAGCCCTGGTCCAACTGCCCAGCGACAATGCCAGCCTAGATGCAAACAACGTGCCACTCGCTCGGAATGGGTGGAGCCTTCCATCGTTCCACATGTCTCTTCCTCATCGCCCCAAGCAAGTTTATTTTTCTTTCCATCCTTATTTCTTTCTTTCACCTTCCCTACTTTATTTCCTTCTATCGTCCTCTGTTATTCTCTTCGCATCCTCCTTCTCTTGTTATTCCTGTAACAATATTTTTATTTTATTTGATAACATCGAACATTGTTACATCAGTAGTGTGGGGTCAAGCAACAGAGCTCAGGTGGATTATTCGCCGGTTGCTCACTGCGGAGGACGAGTTTCGCTCCCAGGGCAGTCTGTCTGGGGCGCCTGGTAGGCAAAGTGGCGCAGTTTTGCGCTGTCACTTCTCATTCCACGGCTGTCCAGTGTCTGGTTGTCGATCATCTTGGTATAGATGGACAGTGAACACTTCATTGGCCACAGTTAAGAGTTCTGAAAGCGCCAGTCCCGATGTATAAATTCACACGTATTATCCGTACTCGACTGGAGGCCGAGTTCCTTATACCTTGCCGTTAATACGTGTTCCTTTTAATGCAGAAACGTCGATCATCTAAGAAAAAATTAATATAAATGTAACTACAAGTGAATTTTTCTTTCAGAAGAAATAATGGTCCGAAAAAGCCCGAAATTTTTTTTGTAAAGTTTGGTAATATTCGAATCACGCCCGAATCCGACCCGAAGTAAAGGTAAAGGTCTCCCCTAAAATGCCATGACTGGCACAGAGGTATAGCTCTAATCATTCTTAACTTCGGCGTTAGATGGGGGTGGGTAGTGAAACTTCGCTCCGGCCGCTTTATCCGTGGGAAAGGGCACCAGTGCCCATTGTAGAGGGGGCTTGGTGGGCAGCAGGGTCGGTACGGACAGATGTGAAGAAGATAAAATTTCTTGCTCCCTCCAGGTTCGAACCCTGGACCATCCACTTCTATCTAGTGCCGAGGTTGAGAAAGAGTGGGCTATACTTCTATTGCCCCCATACACCTCTCCATGGCGTGGACAGGGGAAGTGTATCTTTTTTTACTGGTATGTTACACAGACTTATTTCATCAGTCGATGGTTATTTAAGTGACAGATGTTCAAGTACATTTCTTTTTATTGTATCGGCCCAGGGTCACTGATAGTACAAATTAGCATAATTGAAATCAATCCGATTGAGCCAATTGAACGTAGTTAATATCTTAATGATATAGTCATAAGTAGGCATATGTAGGCCTGCGTACCTCATCACCAGAATATAGAAAAAAACCCACAAGTAATGCTAGCTAATAAATCTTTCGCGTTCTAGTGCTTTATGTAACAGCGCTGTCTATTGTTAAGTTTACAAAGCGTCCATGGTAGGCGAGTATGAAACACTGAGGGAAGGATTCTGACCGAGGAAAATCCAAGCACTGGGAGAAACACCCCTATTAATGCATTGCTACTTTCTTCACCACATATCCCATTTGGTGTGCCCTGGGTTCGAAACCGGGCCTCCGTGGTGACAGACTGGGGACTAACTTCCAGAGCCATGGCACTGCTAAAAAAGATGTCGAATGTGTGGTAGACCGTACAGATATCTGAATACTTGGAGATGTCACTATCAATTTAAATATCAGATTCAGGAAAATAAGAAGAGGTTAAATTCCTGGAGTGCTTGCTGCTGTTCGAGATATAATCATACACCGTTCTATCTCCTATGGAGAAAACCCAAATATTATAATAGGCCCATAGTTTTAGGGTCATCATTTTATATGACCCATATTGTTTGCTATTTCCCCTCGGTTCGTGTATCGTATTTATAACTGTAAGGAAACAATACAGAATGAGGATCTCTGAGAACAGGGTGCTTGGGTGAAATCTGTACCTACAGGAGAGAAACGGAAGGGTGGAGAAAACTGTAATTAAGACCATCATGATCGTTAAGCGTCACTAAATATTTGAAGGTCAGAATGAATGAGATGGGCTGAAAATGTAGCACGAATTATGGCGATTATAAATTCGTACAAGGATTTAGTCGGAATATTTGAAGAGGTTAGGCTACTTCGGAGACCTAGGCATGAGAGGATATTATTAAAATGTAGCTTCTAGAAAAACAATGTGAGATAAGGGCGGGGTTCAATTAGCAACGTGCCCGTACCGACGTGCAGAGCATATAAAACATGCAGTCTTGATTCTTGTGGGTCTGGTGTTTCGATAATCCGTTCAACCACTCTTCAGGTCCTTCAGCTGCAGAAAGACACCGCTTATGTGACTACGAATCTCTTATTTTCAAATTTAACATTTCACATTTCACAGATCTGATACCTCTTATCAGTTCCAAACTTCCTTTCTTTAAAACAGGTAACAGGATAAAGTATTTCCCTGTCCACGCCATGATGGCATGTAGAGGGAATAGAGGCATAACTCCACTAATTCTTAACCTCAGCGCTAGATGGTGGCGAGTGATCAACACCACGACCTGATCGCTGTACCGCCGGGATAGAACTGCGGTGCCCGTTAATAGGAGACTGGTTGGGCCCCAGAGAGGGTTTGGACGCTTCGGAGTAGAGAGAAAACTCTTTTCCCCTGCCGGGATTCGAACCCCGGACCGCCCATTCCGTAGCCTACTCGCTATACCGACAACGCTATTTGTATTTTTATGTAAAGTGACTTTCATTGCATTATCACGTGAAAATCCGTGAAGCTAGCATTCAAAACGAGTTCATTTCAATTATCTTGCTACCAGCACTCACTTGAAGTTGCACTGTTCAAATTCCGCACATTCTTACGTACTACGACTAATCACAAGAGAATTTCTGGACACAAAATTCCTGCATTCAGTCCCTAGCAAGCGGCTGGAGTATGTCTGGCCCAAAAAAGAGCGGTTAGAACAGAAGCCGGCAGAGAAATATGTCCACGAAACTAGTCCGGTCACGCGGCGCGTACGATTTGTACCTCATGATGCTAACACAGTCGGCATCCGCGATTCGTAACGACAGATGAAACCAAAGGGGAAAGTTGCTCCCGCTTTTAATTAATTACGACTCTACGAATATGTGTGGAGAAATGAAGGTATAGCTCCACGCATTCTTTACTTCAGCACTAGATGTAGGTGAGTGGTCAACTTCACGCCTCGGCCTCTCTACCCCTGGGACAATAACCCTCATTACTCATTGGACAGGAAGTTGGGTTGGATCCACAGCCGGTGTGGACAGTGCAGAGAAGAGAATTTCTCAGACATCTGTTAGCGGAAATCAAACTCCGATTCCCCGGTCATCGTGCCCGTAACGTACTCACTGTACCTACTGAGCTATCCCGGCAAATGAAAGATGGATGTGTGGGTTCGCATTTGCTTCCCTTTGACGCCGATTTGCAGATGTAAGCAATTTTCTATCCGTCACAGATTTCGGACCAATCGCTGATCGCCAGAAACAAATGCATCAAACAAACCGCTGCGGAATAACTCTTTCCACTGAGCACGTGTACTTGTAATACAGTATTCTCCTGCCGTCTAAATAGCTAGTTGAATGTGAACACGAGGAACAGCCCGAAACACAGAGCTGCAGTGAACTGAAGACTACAGTTTGGGACCAGTTGTATAGACGGTGCAGAAGCAAGCCTCTTGTGTTACAGATCAGCTCAGTTGGATACACCAACGACGGTGACAAATGCATGCGAAATTTTAACCGGGAAACCAGATGCGCAGAGAGAACTAGGGAGATATGGCAGGATATTACTAAACTGTAACTTAAGATCAGTCATTATATCACTGTGTTTGACCAACTAAATGCACATTCACCATACATCCAAAAGTTATGCACTACTGTGACATGTTTCGGCGCTATAGCGCCATCTTCAGGGAGCACAGTATTATAGAATTATCTGCCTGTAGGTCCATCGCCTTCAGTCTCTGCTCAGTTTCATTTGTAGCGTTTAATTTAGTTGGCCAAAGACAGTGCTATAACGACTGATCTCACGACAATGCAAGGAATAAACAAAGTGAAAATTATGTAGCTTAAAGAAGTACGGTGTCACCGAACACGTTGGTACATCGTAACGCTGTATACTTCTATTGTCGAAGTTCCCACATGGAATCTCGGCCCGAGAAGTCGGATCTTGTGGCAAGTTCTCGTGGTTTCTCCCTGTTCCCCAGGCAAATTTCGAGGCAGAACCTCCCTTACTCCGCGACCACTTCCTTCCATATTCTTTACAGCTCATCATTCATCTGTAAATCTGCTACACGCCCTGAGATACTGGCAGCGTCGAGAAATAAACGACACACAAAAGAAATACTAGAATGTGAGGGTGTGGATTGGATTTGGCTGGCTGAGGATAGGCTCATTGATGGGTTCTAGAAAACACAGTAACGAATCTCCGGGTTCTGCATAAAACAAGAAATGTCTTGATTAGTCTGGCAACCATCAGCTTCTTAGCTT
Organism: Coptotermes formosanus; assembly: GCA_013340265.1. Taxonomy (NCBI): domain Eukaryota; kingdom Metazoa; phylum Arthropoda; class Insecta; order Blattodea; family Rhinotermitidae; genus Coptotermes; species Coptotermes formosanus. Next base: position 263,931 of record BLKM01000338.1, on the reverse strand, counting down.
GTCAAGGAGTCCGCCCCGTCGTCTCAGAAAAGACGCCGACACCTAATGAAGAGATCAGTAAGGAAGAATTGCTGAGTTTATTCTTCTCTTACACTAATACATTGGTTCAGCTTACAGTATAGAGTGAGATTTGATATTTTCGCGAGGCTATGAACTCCTCTCCTGCTGGAATGTAATACCGTGTAAGCAACAGCATTTCGGTGCGACTTGCTGCCTTTATCTTCGGGAAGGCAACACGCTCCTCCAAAACAGTGGTACCTATACACCAGACGTCACGGTGTCACATCCCAGAAGACAGTAGTCCTTATATATTTGTGTAGCCTTTACTGTTAGACTGGCAGTACCGTCGCGGCACTTACAGATGTAACAGCCAGTTCCGCGACCAACAGACATGCAACATCGTGACAGCAAGTCATTTCGTGAGACCGTCTCCACACAGCAGGGGCGTAAAAAACCCACATCGGGGGAAATACAGTCAATACGAAATTAAAAATGGAAAACAAGTCTCTCCCTCTCCTTGTTAAGTTCACGCGACAAACTGGGGCTAATCTGATGGACCTTGTGGTTATAATTGTTTTTTATTTCGTTTGAATTTTGTTCTGACCATCTGGATGCACGGCAGTAGGTGTCATGTCCACATGATGGGAAAATTTCTTTCCAGAATCGTTTTCTGAGAAGTCTACTGTGGACGTACAGCTACTAGTAATTAATAAATTACATAGTTATTGTTGCAAAGAGTGAAAGCCGAAAGGTTCTTCACAACTTCGTCCCAATGTCAGAGTCGACCCACGTTCATCTTCAGTGCGTTTCTGTCCGTGAGTCAAACGATAAACAGACTGAAGCAGCGAGAGAAACTGGGTGGACTGTAATGTGGCGCCATGATTATGAACGGGTATTTTGCATTCTCCCTACATCATCCACCTTCAAATTCAGGCAAATTAATAACACCTTGCCTCTCCCACTTATTACTGCAATTATATAGTTGTGTTTTAGAAATGCGTTCGAAGAAACTTAGAATGGAAAATTATGCTCCACTGTATTACATGTACCGAAACACTTCTTAAAAAATAACAGTCATCAACTTGTCAAGAAATCCCCCACCTCTTGTGGAACTGGAAGGTTCGTCACCGTGTTCATAAGTGCTCCATTAATCCCCATCCTGAGCCAGATAAGTCCAGTCCACTCCTACACATGTCATTATTGAGATACTTTTCAATATTAGACGCTTTTATATGCTAAAGGCCTTCCTTCCTCTGTCCACCTAGATTTTACACGCATTTGTCATCTGCGCCGTATATGCTAATCCTCCCTTCGTTTCATCGTCCTAATAACATGTTGTGAAAAATAAGCTTTAGGAATTCGTGATTTCAGGCTTCCGCCGCTATGTTGATTAGATCTGCGCTCTTTTGGGATATTACACAACGTCGAATGGTAATCCTTTACCGGCGTTTCGAGATAACGTATCGGTTCCATCTTCAAGGGTCAAGTAGTCCAACAAGAAAGTCCAAGAAGAAAGGCTTTTCTTCTTGGACTTCTTGACCCCTGAAGATGGGACCGATACGTTGTCCCGAAACGTCGGTAAAGGATTACCATTCGACGCTGCGTAATACCCCAGAAGAGCGCAGATCTCACAAACTTTATGAAGCTCCTCACTTGTGCAGTATCCTCGGCCTTGCTGTTACCTCTGTCTTACATCTGAATGTTCTTCTCACTGTCCTGTTCCCAGGATCGCTTAATGGATGCTCTTCCTTTAGGGTGAGATCAGTTTCACATTTATACAACACAGCAGGTAGACATATATGTTTCAGTGTTTAAGTTTGTAGAGAGGAGACCGGACGACAAAATATCCGACTGCATTACCCGGATTTAATATCTCCGTGAAATGTATTTTCATTTGTTACTGTTGTTTCCAAAGGTTAAGCTTAATATTTCCAACTCAAATGACTCGGAATATGTGTGTGTGTGTGTGTGTGTGTGTGTGCGCGCGCGCGCGCGCCCGTGTGTGCGTGTGCGTGTGTGCGTGTGTGTGTGTGTGTACTCACTGTAGGAACGTGGTCTCTGGACTTTGACAATTTACACGTATGTCTGCTGCAAACAAGTGATAATGTGGAAGATTCGGATCTTGTGGGATGTTACACCGTGTCTTCTGGTAAACAGTTACCGACGTTTCGGATGATTGTAGTGCCTCCATTTCTGACACAAGTAATCTAAGTTCTTGAGCTCTCTGAGATAGTACTACCCATGGACACGTGACTAGTTACAGTTCATGTGCCTTAACTTTTTAAAGCCTAGCGGTAACTTTACATACCACCAGGTTTAACATTAAAAAATTCTACGTGGTGCCCACATTGCGTTTATGTGTTTTGTACGGGTCTCAGAACAAACAGCAACTTTTGCCTTATAGAACATTAAGAGATTGGTTTTTGTAACCGAAGTGGAGAGTGTTTACAGCGCGGTACGCACTGAGTCCTTATATAAAACAGATATGCTTCGTCTTTAAAGGGTTAACATACCAACAAACAAATATTAACGAATAGCGATGTGACAGCCTCAAACTCTGGCAAGTGGTAATGTTATCGTTTATTTTATGTACAAGTACTAAGTGTCCTGTAAGATCATAAAGTTAACTGGCCTAACAATTTTCACATTCAATTTCATTCCTTCGTTTCAGTGTCAATCACGTTACAAGTGTGTATTAAACAATGTCATTGAAGGGAGCTTCAAAGGCCGATGTTTGTGACCGATGAGGGCCCACCCTGGCGCTACCAAGTGCCCTGTGGGACGGCCTGACAAGACGTAATATATCTAATTGCTAAGGGTCACACACAACTCGTGTCTCATGACGTAACAAAATTTAGACGTAAAAGAACAGAGCCCATAAATCTCACTGAGAATGTTGCGCACAGTTTATAAACCTTGTCATTACGTTTTGCGGCGTCATGCCTTTGATGAGTCGCCTCTCCTTGCTGTCAGCATCATGCTCCGTAAACACTAGTGCAACAAATTGGAGTACGACATTTCATACTTTTGTTAGTCAAATTGTTTAATTAAGTGTGGTAGGAGAATTTCTTGGAAAACAGAAATGATTACCTAGTAGCCCGTTATAGTGGAAAATTTGTCCTATATAATTTGACCGTGTCATGAAGACGTACGGGGCGTCGAGGTGTAGCCACACACATTAACTCGGCACCAGATGGCCCTAGTGTGTTAGTGACACAATACACATATGATACAATACATAAGCTTTTAAAATTATTTTGACGTAAAATTATACGCAGGACATTATGCGTTAGGGCCTGCCCGAGATATTTGGACTCCCCGGGAAATACTGTAGTCCATATAATAATAATGTAAATATTTGTAATCTCGGCACCTTGACTTTTCTATGTCGGTACTTGTTATTTCCTTCTAAAGACCTATGTCATTGGTGCGCCAGATTCTTTCACCGCGTGCCGCTCAGACACCTGTGACTGGGCGAAGTGTTACAAAGGGGTCTTAACACATATTATTAATACATTGAAAAATATAATTTTATGTATTCTACTCATATTTTTACTAGACTATGATGAACTGCACAGCTTCTTCAATAAGTAGTACTAACACATCGTTGTCTATTTTCGGTAGAATTTCTCCCTAGGATTGGGAAAAATGCTTTTCGAACTCCTATTTCCATTCCTATATGTTATGACTTTTTCCTTATCAGTTCGTGTAATAATTTTGACAAATATTAATTTTCAGTAGCTACGAATTTAATGGAAATTGTGTTGAAAATTCATACATGCCATTTATTTGAGAAGGCGCATGCAGAAAACCAAGTTTACTAGCATAAATTTATTAAAATAATGTAAAATTTCACGAATATTCGTCGAGTGGGTGCCGAGTTACATCATGTGGGTGGACAGGCAGACAGAACAAACGTGAGAAAAACTATAGCAGTCGCTTTTCGTAATTTTTTTGCAAAAGCGTTTAAAATGGAGAAATCAATCATGTTAAATCATTACAGCACATTTATTACATAAATTAAGAAATATACAACTATATGTCTAGCGTACCAAATTACCTTTTAAACACTTAAATCATAGGAGCTGGGTTTTATCAGTCACTACAGTGACGCCCAGGCAATGGTGGTGCCAGACACTTCCTGCACAGCACCCATTACTGGCTCTGGTGCCCCTTCGTCGGAAACAAAGCTGACTCTGGGACACCGATCTTTCACTGCCGTCAGGCGCTCAGGTTCAGGCAAATGTCCACTTTCTTGGAATGTCTTTTACAGCGTGGCACCTTTTGTCTACAAGGTCAATTTTAACCCGAACAGTATTTTAGAAAAATGTATTGATACACCTTTACAGTAAACCTAGTCAGCTGATGCACATCACCCTGAACTACATGTGCACCACACTGTGTTAATAAACAGCCTCTGGTTGCATATTAAAAGGCATCTAAATTTGATAAAATTAGTACTGGGAAGATATGACGTAAAACGCCTATTCATTGGAAGAGTACAAATTATTTGCCTTCGAATCATAGTTTATATCTATGTCATTCTTGTTGTTGGTGAATTAATTTTTGTAAAAAGGATCACTTCGAAAATGTCCACTGGGCAGACTTAAAAGTAAATGGGAAGATAAAACTGGCTGATAAAGAGATTGCTTTTGATGTTAATGAGTTAATGGCTGTACCTCTGAAACTTTACAAGTTTCCACAAAATTTATCTTATCTACTCAGCCTCCAATTTCAAAATATTTGCAATGCCTCTGATGGCCAAGGCGACGAGCTTCTATAAAGGGAAGTTTTGTGAACAGATTATTGTGGATTTTTTCAGGGAAATGCAAGACCGAGGAATTTCGTTCACAGGAAGGATGTCTGAAATAACATTTGCGATTAACCTAGCCCGTTTGGCCAAAGAAAGGTGCAGTCCGACAACTGCTTATATTGAAATAAACATTTTGGCAACAGTAATTTGAAAGGGACTTTTAAACTGCATGAAAAATTTAATTTTTTTTCGACATTTTGAACGTTTTAGGGCCAAATGTAAAATTTTCTTCAGTACGAGCCCTGTTCATTTTAACTTCCTGGACTTCATCTCCATTTACCTCTGCAACGAAGGCGCGGTACTATGTACATTGTTTAATTACGTGCTGCCAGTTTTTGAATACGGATTTCTATCCTAACACACACAAAATTTCACCAACACAGTAATATTGTCTTCGTTGTATTTCAGCAATGCGGCTCTACAAGTATCCTGCAACAGGATTGTGAATTGGTTCGTCGTTTCCACTTTTCTGTACGGGGGGGGGGGGGGGGTGGTTAACAACGGAATTGTATGGGGTAGCTAGTTTCACCCCATACTCCCTTTCTGTTCAATAATATCTACACAAGTTGGACACATACGGAAATTAAAAATAGTAGCAGAAATGCACTGTTCTTTATTCCGCAGTGGGTTTATATACAGCCATAAGTGCGCGTTATTAACCTTTGAAAGTCTAGCGGTAACTTTACATACCACCAGGTTTAACACTAAAATATTCTACGTGGTGCCCACATTGCGTTTATGTGTTTTGTACGGATCTCAGAACAAACAGCAACTTTTGCCTTATAAAACATTAAGAGACTGGTTTTTATAACCGAAGTGGAGAGTGTTTACTGCGCGGTACGCACTGAGTCCTTATATAAAACAGATACGCTTCGTCTTTAAAGGGTTAAACAACTGCGGGAAAACAGACAACTTTCATAGTTCGCTTATCTTCAGGCCTTCTGTCTCATGTGTGTGTGTGTGTGTGTGTGTGTGTGTGTGTGTGTGTGTGTGTGTGTGTGTGTGTGTGTGTGTGTAAATTGTGCGGTTCGGGGTTCGAAACCCAGTAGGCGAAAGAGAGTTTCTCTGCTCCAAAAAGTCCTGACCGGCTCCGTGGCCCACCCAACCTCCGGGACGTGAAGTTAACCACTCACCTCCGTATCTTGCTGAGGTCAAGAATGAGTGGAGCTATACCGCTTGACCCCCTATATGCTTTCATGGCCTGGGCACGGATAAATTAACTCTTTTAACAAGGTACAAATAAAGATTTAATAATATCTGCAAAAAAAGTGTTGGACGTTGGAACAAATCAAAGCGCCTATATTTCAGTTATATTTCAAGGAACATTCTAAACTCAAAATCTGATCAAGCCTGTTTCACGAGGTAACCAAATGTTACGTCATAATTATCTGAAACCCTAAGCATGCGACGCCAAACAGTCACGCTTGTGTGACAGCCGGTACCTCGAAAAGAACAGAACAAATAATGCGCACAAGACACGGTAAATATTAATCTCCTAATTGCCACTAGTTCCGGCGTATGTTTACTAGTAACTGCGGAAAAAACACAAAAATTTATATAGGCATTGTGAGAATAAAGTTCACGACTTTAAATATGGATCTGATCTGAAATTTTAAATACTCCTGTTATGGTTTCAAACGTTAAATTTGTCCAGAACCAAATTACGGCATGTGGACGCACACATATGTTGTGAAAATCTTGAACCAAATACAAGTATCTAAGCCTGGAATTATAATAGTACTGACCTAAAAACACTGTTGAATGTGCTGTGACGTAACAATGGCAACATTTCGCGGATGCGCCGTTCCTTGTTTCATCCGCTCGTCACGGTGAGGCACAGGATGTGAGCGGGACCTGAAAAAAAAAACAAACAAAACAAAACACAACAAAAACACAGAGGCGCGTTCCGCCACTATGCGAGAATGCTAAACGCTGTAAAACACTAATAATTACAGCTTGTAAATCGGAACATTGTCAAAACAGGAACGTACCTTTGCTGTTCGTATTCTTGAATTGCATGGTGATGTGTCTTCGTATAGGTACAACGAGGTATTTGAACATACTTCTGGCTTGAGAACGTCATAACTCCATACGTCACTGCTGACCGAAATCGTACACGTAATGCATGCTGTATATTATTTGTTCGTGACGGTTACAATCCTTTAAAGGAAGGACAATGCAATGAACAACAAAATAAAATACAGCTGCATGCCGTTGACTGTCGCGGATGACAACACGGTACAATGGAGCTTAAGTTGTCATTTCATATCACTTCCGGTTACCCGTTGAAAAAATGAAAATTCGACTACCTTCATGCATTGAAGGCGCAACGTAAATGCAACGCCTTGGAAACGATGTTTCTTCCAGCGCGGAAATCTGGCGAGCTTACAGGCGTGGTGCATCTGCTTACCACGTGGATGGACTGTCTTATAGGTGTCACCTCCGGCGATCCATATTATGTCCTAAATGTTTCTCCCGTCAATGATGCCTGTTATATATTTAAATAGCTTTCAGTTCAGAAATGTGTTTCGTTCAACCAGGAGATAAAGAATTACACTAATGTAAATAAAAATGGTAACTGTACAAGCAGAGAAATCCTTAAGTACTCAGACAACAAATAAATAAATGCCTCCGCACATTCGCCATCGCAGTAACAACTCTAATGCCACGAAGCCTGGTGACTAGTGACAGGCCTATACATTCATAACACATCCAGTTCAGCTTCTAATATATGCATTTGTTCGACGTTGCCTTTTTAACATTACGAAAGTTGAATAACAGATGCGTGCAATGTGTTTCTGTAGCATTAAAAGAACAAAATGTCGGCAGTTTTTCTACTGAAACTGCAAATCCAGTGAATTGTGTTCAAAGGACGCTCCATTCGTCTTCGGAAATCAAACGATATTATAAACGCAGTCCAATAAACGACGTTCCGCTTAGTTTGCCTTCAGGCTAAGGAAAGCAATTTGACACGCTAACAAGAAACCTGCCTGGTGTAATAGAGCCTCATGCATAGTCACAGGAATATCTAAAGCTAACAAATTCAGTTTAATACATTCATGTTTTCGAACACAAATTATCAAGTCAATAAACATTTTCTTTACGTAAAGCCTTTAACTCCAACGACCAAGGACGACTTCTACCAACACGTTAAATGCAAATTCTATCGATGTGCTTTTGTGTCACTTTTCCTAAGAGTGTAGGAGAAGGACAGGTCCGCGACTCACCGGTCGTTGCTGGCACTCGCTCTGTCCCTCGACTTGTGTATATGGGACCTACCTTTCGTTGTCCAAGGAAGGCACCGTCTACGCGTTGCTCCTCGTGCCATGGCCCTGTGTTCGAAGTCCTTCTTCAGATGCATACTGCTGTAATCCCTGGATTGTTGCAACCATCCACAAAATCACTGCACTTATCATTGCGGCACTATCACTAGCACTTACACGAGGTCGTTCCAGACGCTTTAGTACTTAGATCACACACCATTAGACACAGAACTATGAAAAAGAACACTTAAGTTTCCACGGATCCACTCGAAAACACTGATCACTGAAAACACAATTCGAGATTATAAAGAACATACATTTTAAAAATACGGGGTATAAAAATGTTCATTCATTGCACAGACACTCCCGTAAAATAATAAGTTTTATGTTCAGTACACTAAACACTCCCGGAAACATAAGAATTTTTTACATTCGGTTTACAAACACTCCCGAAAACATGCAGCTTTTACATTCGGTTTACAAACACTCCCGGAAACATGCAACTTTTACATTCGGTTTACAAACACTCCCGGAAACATGCAACTTTTGCATTCGGTTTACAGACACTCCCGGAAACATGCAACTTTTACATTCGATTTACAGACACTCCCGGAAACATGCAACTTTTACATTCGGTTTACAGACACTCCCGGAAACATACAACTTTTACATTCGGTTTACAGACACTCCCGGAAACATGCAGCTTTTACATTCGGTTTACAGACACTCCCGGAAACATTAAACTTTTACATTCGGTTAACAAACACTTCCGGAAACGTAAGAACTTTTTATATTCGGTGCACAAACACTCCCGAAAATTATAAGACCGAAATTTTGAAGCCACACGAAACCAATCCATTTCTGCCTCCCTCCCTCCCTCCCTCCCACCCTCCATGCCTGCTGCGCATATTTTCATTTAAAATGGAAACTTTTTATTGTGTCTATCCGACTGCAAAAGTTCAGAGAAATACCGACATTTGTCGAAATTTATTGATTTAATATGAATACCGAACCTGAGTACAAAAGGCACTCAGTTGCTACCAGCCGCCTCGTGTATGAGTTCTGTGTGTTAACAAATAATTGATACAGGCTATAAGATACATGTATTATAGAATCTTTATAAATGATTTGAATAAAGTATATAAAAGTACAGATAATCAAGGGGCCGCAAATAAATACCAATGCCAGTTAGCAACAGTAGCAGTATTTTACTCGTTCGATAACATATCAAATGAGGAGTAGTGTAAATTACGCATCTAAGAACTTTGTAGCATGTGGTCTAATGAGAAAAGTGTGTACGATATGTTGAACGCATTCCTCGAATCGGTGACAAGATGTGCACAGAGAACTGTGTGCAGAAACCTATTCAGAAATGGTCACTTGAAAGATACGGGAATGTGATCCCAAAATGGTATGAGACCTTCATGGTGTGAACTGCATGTAACTCATTCAAGACGTTGAATGGCTGATTTGATCGTAGTGATTGCTACGTAACCTCATCGTGTTGGGGAAGCGGATTTTATTTGTCAGTGCTCCAGCATTTGTGACGATCTGTGATTTAACCATGCAGTTCAATTCACTTCAATGCAGATGGCCAATTACAGATGCAACTAATAACAGTAATTATAATAATACTCTGATGAATAATATTATACGACAGGTAACTTCGCGGTGCAGTGTTTATTTTGCATTGCAATATACTGCTTCTGAAATATTCAAAAGAAACAGAATAAATGAAATAAAATATCAAAATATCAATATTCGCAACAAAGTGTTACTGATACTATCTTATTTCCGCGACGTAATATTGTCCCTGTCTATGCTGTGAAGGCAAATGGACAGCCCGGCACTAGACGCTATTTCCCACATTATACTTAGTCCTTCCCTCTTCTACCTACTTGTTCACAGTAGGTGTCGACGGTTTTTGTGATTTCACTTGATCACACTCAGACACACACCACAGTTGGTAGGACTCCTCTGGACGAGGGATCGGCCTTTCGCAGAGACCTGTACCTGACAACACAAACACTGTACAAGACAAACATCCATGCCCCTGGTGGGATTCGAACCCACGATCCCAGCAAGCGCTCGGCCGCAGACCGCGCGGCTACTGGGATCGGCCCCCACATTATATATCCAGTACATTTGTCTTTCTACGTATTGCTTCTGACGTACTCTGTCCCTTACTAATGAAGAGCACATAACCTGTAGTAGTGATTGGCGGATGAGTATATTAGAAAAGTTAAAAATGCAGATTCATGTTAAAATTAAGTTTCGCAACTAATACTTCACGTTTATTTATGCCGGTAATAAGTACTAACTAAAGCCTGAGATGTAACACATTTGACTGGAAACGTGTAACTGTAAAACTGCAGATAAACTGCGGTGGCCTTCAAAGCGACAACGAAATTACGTTGTGTTCAGTTATAAACTTCGAAGACGTGCCTAAATAATAGTTTATGCCAACAGGCCAACAAGCTCATTTGTTTTAGACTACTTTTGATTTAAATTAATTAATCTTAAATCATATATACCGGCTAATTAAGTAGAAACTTCAACTTACTATGGTGGCCCGGGACCTACCCCCATGCAGCAAACTGTGTTGCTACCTGCAGACCGGCAGCAAACTAGTACACGTCCATCCTCAACGAATGTCACCGAACTAATGCCTGTGGTTAGGTGGGAATCAGTGTTCTAGGGTACGTATGTCCTCAAATGTTGCGCGTGTCAATGTCATTGAACTCCTGCAGTGGTGGATTACAAGAATTAATGTTTGTCAGTTAAAAATCGAAACCAAAAATCTGAAACGTCAAAAAAAGTTTCCTGACAATCCTCTAATCGGAAATGTGTTTTTTTAATAAACAAACTATCCCAACTGTAATGTTTTGATTAAAATGTTATTGTTAACTGTTCCGATGCGACACGTGATTTCTTGTTCTAATGGAAGATCAAACGTTCAGCATATCTGGAAATAAGACCTATATTAGAGTTGAGAATTGGATAAATTTAATTAGAAACACAATGACAGTTCGCAAATTTCGGCTGACAGTTTTAGAGATTCAAATGACAAATTAAGCAGTAGACTAATACTTGGAGTACATAAGAAATGCTTACACAATTTTAGCTAAAAAGGCACATAAGAAATTTGACAGGCTGTAATTAAGACTGTGAAATGACGGCAGCTCAGTCAGTATCGTGACCAGGTGAAAGACTGGCCGTAAGGAATAGCTGTTAGGCTTCCGGTCGGGATAAGATGTTTATCTGTCCTCGCCAAAGCGTCCAGATCCGTTCTGGAAACGACCCAGCGCCCTATTCAGTGGGTGCTGGGGGCTCTATCCCTGCGAATAAAATGTTTGGGTTGTGAGGCTGACCACTCACCTCAGTCTTGAGCCGAGGTTAAGAATCAGTGGGGCTCTACCTCCACTACCGCATACGCCTTTAGGGCGTGCACAGGGACAGCTTTACTGTTAAGACTATTCGACTCATGACTGTAGTCAGCAGTCATAAGGCGTCTCGTCCTTAGTCGATTCTTGCCATCATGCACCTAAACTCTGCAAGACTGAAGACTGAAGCTTGTGACTCGCCTACATTGTGCGCCGAGGTTAAAAATGCATGGAGCTATACCTCCATTTCCTCATACATCTTCTTGGCATGGTCCTTAATCACAGATGCTCGAACTAGAACAGAATGAAAATACTCTAACACAAATTCAGTTTTACAGTGTGTGTATATGTGTGCGTGTGTGTATATATATATATATATTTGTAGCTTTGTCTTACAGAATTAAAAAGTTTAATTACGGCTTTAATGTGTTGTTGGCACTGTAATATTTCATCTACGTGCTTGTATTGAGTAAGCTAAGTTCTAATTTACGGTAACGCGTAGGCCATCAGCGTAACGCCATGTTGCTGCCTTGTGAAGACCTCGGGCAACTTCACAATAAAGTCTGTTTTCCGCAGCTACGTAATATTTTATACTAATTTACCGCTGTCTAATTTCCGTTTGTTTTGTATCGGTGTAAATATTTTGTTTTCCTTAATATGTTCCGGCGTATAGTTAAGCTTAAACGTTTATCCGCGTTCTTAATACAATTTTTGTTCATGCAGTGATGTTACATATATATAGGTCTACACACAGAAGCTCGCTGAAGGGCGGAATGCACCAAGTAACTACACGAGAAATCCGCCACCGCATTTCTTCCCCTACAAGTAAGTGTACTTTATGAAGGTCATTCTTCCCCACCCCTATCACTAGAGACACGTGCGGTGGTGGATAGTAGATACGTCACAGTACCGATACAAAAAGACAAGAGCCGTCAATATACGAAGTAAGATGGACGAAATGTTGTTTCCCTGTTTATAGAAAGGCAAGACGCGAATATGAATATGTATTAAAGTTACATACGAGTAATGCTAACCCTTAACATTTGTGGATCCAGCTGTCCGTACAGGAGGCCGTAATCGGTTTCAGTATTTGTGTAGGCCCTGTTTGTTTACTCTGTTTATTTAGCGAGGCTTAGTAGCCTAAGATTATGGTATGTCGAATGGTCATATGATTCATGGATGATAAATAAACTCTAAAGAATATGGAAGGAAGCGGTTGTAGCCTCATTCAAGGTGCTATCCTAGCATTTGGCTGGACGCACTGAGGAAACCCATGACCTCCGGAATAAGAAACCAAAGCGCTAGACTTTCGACCACTATGTTTCATACGAATGTACAGTTGGTATGCAGTGTTGTCGCAGCTCCAGGAGCATTGCTCTACATCGAAATGCCCTTCTTTAGAGCCTGCAAGCTCTGACCTTCTGTACAATTGAACTGTCTTAGAGAACCGACACTTCAATGCGACTTGTACAATAATTGTCTGAAGACTTGAATTCTCCAGAGTGGCGTATAAATATCAATATCCTAAACACTCTTAATGCTAGCAGGAATAATAATAATAATAATAATAATAATAATAATAATAAATAATATAACAATAATTTAAGCAGGTTTTGTTATTGATGTGCTGGCACAGCCGCCATAAGGCCAATTACACAGACAGCACAGGATCATAAGAATAATACAAAACTAACAAACAACAAATGAAAGCACAAAGAAAATAAATAATAAGGAATCACATTTTAAAAACGTTAATAATATCATAATTTTTAACTAAAATTTTTTAAGAGATATCTTTTCCTGAATATATTGCTGCTGCAGTTGCTGCTGCTGCTGCTGCTGCTGATGATGATGATGATAAGTATAAAACATTCAACATGGGAAATAACGCTACATGTACCATAAATTGTAACTACAGAATAGCTTCAACATTACATACCCTAGAAACGTGGTTTGTTTCAGGTACATAATTTTAAATACCCTGCATAAAGGTGACAAGAAATTATAATAATTCAATTCAGTTCAATTCAATTCAATTCGATGAGGATGATGATGATGATTATGATGATGATGATGATGACGACGACGACGACGACGACGACACTGGACCTGATCTATTTTGTTCCAGTCATCTGCCATCCCTAAACTCTATCATAATATTATCCTACTGTCTCCTACCGGTCTTGCCAGTAAAGGTTTTCCAACAGACTTCCTCGCCAAAACTCTGTACGCATTCCCAAAGCCATTATGTTAATAAAACAATCACCACCCTTGAAGACGAAGGCATTAGGCTCCAGTCTGACACTATTAATGACAGTGATACAATGTTCAGTGGCTTCAGCTAATTCAGCTGTTGTACTCCATGCCACGTCGCCCTTCAGCTCTTCCAGCAACTCCTTTCAGCTTCGCACTGTTTGCTCGGAGGGTGATTAAATACGGATTAAGGTCACAGTGCTAATAATTATTGTGTAGTAACATGTGTTTTGGGAGAAGCAAACCTGAAGACGGAGACCGATCCTGCCTCCGAAACTTCATGTGTTGAATTTCAGTACATACGATGAGAAAAGTCATAAAGTCAGTGACTACAGACGACGTACGCTGTCGCCAGAACACCGCAGAATAGTGGGCCCATAGCAAACAGATGATCTGTGTTTGCTGTCTGCTAGTCACGAAATTTCTGGCACCTTCTCGAACCCGCAGGTTCATTACCGTTTTCATCCGGATCCAGATGAACCAATTCTACATCCTCACACCCTATTTCTGTAAGGTTCGTCTTAATATTACCCTCATATCTACGCCTAGCTGAACCAATTAATCTCTCCTCCCTTCTGCTTTTCCAACTACGCATGTGTCATCCCTCTCATAAGAATTTTACTAAAAAGTGTAACGTGACAATTAATTACAGTACCTACACTTTATTGTGAGAAAAATCCAGACAGTGGGCAGGTACTTTGGTACCACTTTTTATAGTAGTATGACACGTGCTTCTTAAATTAGTTGGATCGCTTCCACGACGCTGTGAACTAGCCTTCGCGCGTCTGCATGCAGGATGCAACAGGTGGACGTGATTGGACTTAGTAGGGATCCCCCAGCATGGTGACCTAATATTGTCTGGCTACGATAATAGTTCGCACATCCATTGTTCATTGTGTTGTTCAGCATACAGCTGGGTACGTGAAATCCCTGTGGTGCCCATTTCAGATTTGGTTTAACGCCAATTCACTTTAAGAACACCATTCGCAGTTTAGGGCATTCTGTTACATTTAATTATAAATAGCGGAATTGTTAAATATTTTCTTACGTGTGGGAGTATTATGTACGTCCTGTGGGTGCGATATTTAACAGCTAATATACACTTGCCATACTGCAGAATGTTCTGTCAAGGCTTTATGGCCTGCAATGGTCACTTTATGAATTCGCACAGGAAATAATGAAACGACGAGCGAAAGAAGGAAGAAAGAAGACATAAAAAAGAATAAATAAATAAATAAGGAAGGAAAGAAAGCAAACAAGAAAGAATGAAGTAAATAAACAAGATAAGCAATGTATGTGTGGTGTAATATTGCGGCGCGTTGGCGTACTCTTTGTTCTTTGTGTATTGTTGAGCTGCATGTCACTGTAAACAATACAAATCCATATAAAATTGTTGAGTGTTGCCACGAAAATGCAACAGCAGCTTCCGTTTATGTTGTCAAGCTACAAAATATTTCGTATTGCTGTCAACAACATACTTAGGTCTTTATGTAAAATGCCCGATATTTTTGTCCACTTTTAGCCAAAGTTGGATTTTCCCGACAGATTTTAATAAAAGTCGTAAATATCAAATTTCCAGTTGGAGCCGAGCTGATATATGCGGACAGACAGATGGACATAACGAAGCTAACAGACGCTTTTCGCAACTTTGGCGAACGCGCCTGAATACAAAAGCATGTACGGGAGTAGACTCGGTCGGGTTACCAGTGAAGTAACCCGGCCGGCACCCAAGTACATAATGATTACACCATTGATGTAAAACAGTGAACACTTTGCAGTGCTATAGTGGCGACATCCTTTGCTTCCTTCCATTGTATTTTAGTGTCATTAACGGAGCCTATATACCCTAAACAGTAATTACGTAAAAAAGTGTAGTTTATTTACTTCAAGGCCGGAAATGCCATTTGAAGGTACGTACGCTCTAAGATTCTCGTGAAAGGGCGTTCATGAACTGATAATGTAAGATGATAACCTAAAATTTGGCGTGACCGCAGGGCGGACAGACTGTGCCTTTCTTGTACTAAGAACCACGACGACCGCTCTGTAATTGCTCCTGGGCTGATGGAGTGTCACGCCGAAGGAGTGCGTACATCATAGACGGCAGAGGTGAATCAGACGGGAAAACCTACAGAGTGAATTGTCGACTATATATAACAGACTACACCTGTTACCCCCTCCCGCTGGTATCTTTCACCACTGGAACATTGCGTATTTCAGGATTCATAGATATCAAAGGTAAAGCTGTCCCATTACAGGCCTGGCCAGGCCAGGTCCCCATAAGGTTCCAAGAGGTTGAGACGCCAAGGTTTCCAGACAATCGGCACATGAAGCTGCTAAGGTCAGCCCTACGCACCGGCCGCCTTTACGCCCCCAGGAAATATTCCTGGCACTCATTTTTGTTAGAGGCTGAGTCGACCGCAGGCCCATAGTGCGGCTGGAAGGATTATGTCAATGAAAATTTCCAGTGACACCATCGGGAACCGAACCCCTACACATCACCCTACCACGATAATAAGAAGAGGCATCTTCCGTTTCCGAAACCACTGAACGAATTTTTATGGAAAATTAAAATTGTGTGCTGAACATTAATAGGATTATGTGTTGAATTACATCATTTTGGCTCAACTTGACCTACTTCCGGCCCGGAAGGAAGCTCAAATGGAAATATACCATTTTATTTTACAAACCTAACAGCGCTAGATGAACTGTATACCACACCGCCTGTCACGACACACCTCGCACACTCTAGAAGGACGAGATGTCTTCGGATCAGAACAGATCGAGACAGATGTTTGTATACACGCACAATACAGAGTGTAAACAACTGGAAACTTCTACTTGGAACCGCTCACTTAACCCTTTAAAAACGAAGCGTATCTGTTTTATATAAGGACTCAGTGCGTACCGCGCTGTAAACACTCTCCACTTCGGTTATAAAAACCAATCTCTTAATGTTTTATAAGGCAAAAGTTGCTGTTTGTTCTGAGATCCGTACAAAACACATAAACGCAATGTGGGCACCACGTAGAATTTTTTAATGTTAAACCTGGTGGTATGTAAAGTTACCGCTAGGCTTTAAAAGGTTAATACAAAATTTAGATTTACAAGACTGTAATTTTATGATGATTAACTTTGTGTATTTTAGGATTTCAATCATTTAATAAGGGCAACGTGTGAGCGTGAAACCTCGACGATGAGGACACTTAGGCCCACCGTAGGGCCGTCCAGCCACTGGGGAAAAAATAAGGGCGACACAGTAACTAAATTAGCGTGCTGGCCTTGTATTGCTTTGTTCTGAATAACTCCCTGATGATGGCACCCCGGTGCCGAAACATGTAGGAGTTTTATACTTCGTTCAGAATATATTTTATTAAGTGCGTAAGTCGGTTGATGTACTGATTATAAGAATATGCACGGTACGACTAACATAGAATAGATGATCTGTGTCAATTGCGACGTCCCTCATTATGTACGTCTCATCTCTGATATTTCCCACTTTACTCGTGTCTCTCTACTGTCCTGTAACAGGGCGCAATCCACGGTAGTGACTGGCCACCTCACCGGTCATAATACCCTCAGAAGACACCTTCACATAATGGGGCTGACGTATAGTCCGTTGTGTAGGAAATGTGGTGCTGAGGAGGAAATCTGAGCCTATGTTTTGTGTGAGTGTGAAGCCCTGGCAACATTCAGACATATTTATTTGGGATCCTTTTTTCTGGATCCTGAGGACTTACAGGTCTAAGTTTGGGGGCGATCTGGAACTTTTTTAAAAGGGCAGGGCTGTCATGACTTGGACCCAGTAAGGGGACACAAAGGGCCTTGCAAAGGCCTACATGCATCGGGACCGTAAGGGCTCGATCCATATTAATTCATTCATTCGTTCATTCATTCATTCATTCATTCATTCATTCATTCATTCATTCATTCATGTCTGTCTAGCGCTGACGTTGACACTAGAACCCCTCTGTGTCTCATGGCATGTAGGTGACAAATTTTCCTTTACTTCGTCCCATAATGATTTTACCCTCAACCCCCTCTGTATGTAACTCTGTCACATGTTTGCAAAACGGCTTCTGTTGTTACAACTGCTGGTCGCAGGCGTTTTGTGCTGTTTAAAACCAGATGCCTGGGAGCAGAGTTGGCCAGCTTTTGCTCAAAGTCCGGACAGGAATAATGTTCTGCACAGTGATGACGGCAACAGGTATAAATCAATATATCACACAAATCAGTGAATCATTTCCATTAGTACAGTTTCCGACGTCACACATAATCTCAAACCTATTTGCGCCGCCGCCATATTGGTAATTGTTAACCTAAAAAGCCTCATTTAGAATTATGACCTATTTTGGAGAGGGGGTCAAAATTTCGCATGCCCATCGCCAATTGTTAATTAGTTAAAACAGAAAGCTAAACAGAGATTTGATTAAACTGATATATTGTTAATATAGGGTAATTATTTTATTTGACCAATATCATATGTCACTTCCCGCCGCTATTCCGACACGCATGTGGGCTGGCCACTCAGTGGCAAAGGTTTATACGATAAGCGAGCCGACAGAAAGTAACATGTTATTGGTCAGATTAAAGTAATGCCTCTGTATGTAAACACTAGCCGTATTTTGCCATCCCTTTGTGATGAGTGTGAAACTGTACACACTCAAAGGACCGAAGAGCCCTCATCGAATAAGAGAAACCGCCCATCACATACGAGCGCTGCCGGATGTAACCCTTTCATGAATTCGCGGTCCAAATTCCTCCAGCCTGTTGGTACTTCCGGTAATCCGTCAGACCCGACCGCGCCGCACTTTCTCCCTCCCGCTTGTGGCCGACCTGCTCCACGGTTCTCGGAATTAGTAGATAACTGCTAGACGGCGTTAGCTCAACAGACTTGAAATTGTCGTAGGCCTGGGCTGTGCCCGTAACATAGCTGCAGTGCAGTTCCCGTATCTTGAAACTTGTGGGGTGAGGAAGTGAGGAAAGACGAAGGGAGAGGGAGGGGCATGGTATGAAGATAGTAGCTACTTTATGGCAGCAGATATCAGTGAACAATACCAGTCCCAAATACATCGGCCGCTACAACATTAGGAGCTGGCATAGTCACTTTAATGTAA
This sequence comes from Coptotermes formosanus, assembly GCA_013340265.1. Taxonomy (NCBI): domain Eukaryota; kingdom Metazoa; phylum Arthropoda; class Insecta; order Blattodea; family Rhinotermitidae; genus Coptotermes; species Coptotermes formosanus. The sequence continues at coordinate 245,105 of BLKM01000338.1, read as the reverse complement.
TTGATAAAAGGGTATTTGAACTGGTAGTATTTTTACTGAGTCATATACAGTGGCCAAGCGAATACGTACCCCACCCTCCCCGCATTCCTTAAATACCTTCCAAGAATCAAGATACGGGAACTGGACTGTAAAACGGTCACATCCAGAAGGGGATCCACTGCTCTCCATGAGCATTCCATTTACGAGACAAGTGATGCCCGAATTTAACTACTGCGAATACACTCGTGTAGTTTCAGAACTGTTATTCTGTCGATGGAACCGTAGAAGAAGTAACATGGGAATGGAGAAAATTAACATTAGGAGGACCGTTACAATATAGACTACATATTGTACTGTAGGTCAGGCGGTAGAGATGCAAGAAATATATTGGGTAGTTCGTATATAAGGAATTCAGTGATTTAAAAATCCATTAATTTTTCTTAGATTAAACGTGGGATTTTTGTACAGTTTGTAATATATTATACATGCACGTACGTACATAAAGCAGATTATAAACTGTAAAAAAGCACATGCTTGATTTACGATATATACAATAATATACGCTTGGTGTGTAAGTCACGCGTGAGTCACACCGGAGTTCCGTGACCACGATGGTTTGGTTTGTGAGTGACGTCACAAAAACTACAGGAAAGGTAGTCGACTCGAGCATGCGTAGTTTACCCTGACGTACTATAATCAAGTCAGAATTTTTCTGGATAATATTAGCCTATATATTTCTTTTCGCTCTCATTTTATGGCGATTCCGTAAGTTTTCGTTGATCTGGACGTGGAATGTAGCAAAAAGCCGCATGCACATCTAACAGTGTAATAGTACTGTAATGCAGGGTGTCTAGTCTAAAGCGAAACCCGCTCACAGAATCTACAAACCTGCTTACAGATTGTAAATCGGTGTCTCTGTACCGCTTTGGGCCGCGACCCGGATTTGGGAGAGAACTATGTCTCGCGACCCCAAGAGTCAGAAATATAGATGAAAAATCCCAGTCGATATAATGAATGTGGTATTTTAATTACAGTTGAACTCGGTTATAACGTCATAAAAGGGACTGAATAAACGAGTATTGTTATAACCGAGGAGTATAATGTTATGGTTAAAAGTGAGGAATTAATTGGTACCACAGAATATCTGACGTTACAGGGAAGTGCCGCTTAAACCGATGTTGTTATAAGCGGGTTCGACTGCATTTAATGCAATGAGGAAAAACGTATGTGCCTTTACATACTTCTGAGTGAGTCTGTGTTTAGTGCTGTGACTCCTCTTGTGGCTCTTATATCTAAGATTTAGTCTTCGTGATCTTATACATTTGAATTTTTCCGTGTTTTGCGAGGTATTCCTCAAGCTGAGAAAATTTTGTCAACAGTACGGTAAGTTCAGCGAAAAAAAAAACCAAACCCTAATTTTATTTGCCTGAGAGGGTAATTTTTCGTTGACAGACTGGCAACCGTGCTGATCAGTGGTCCGTGCCATTCGTTATAACATGACAGTCAAGCTGACATTGCTACAGTGTCACTACAAGTGACTGCGTTTACAAAAAAATACTTCTTTTAACACACGTCTTCAAGTAGTGTAAGTTAGTAATAAGCAGATTCATGAAATTGTTTTGCGACCCACTCAACACATCTTCGCGACACTAATTTGGATTACGACTCATAGGTTGAGAAACAATGGTGCAAATTGACAACCAACATTATACAGGATGTTTCTTCTTATTGCTGGATTATCCTCCGTTGATGAGACCACATCATTGCTGTGTAGCGACCGATGACGCTGCCCATTCTGCAGTGCTCAGACGTGTTCATCCACGCGTTAGAAATCTTTGTGTATTATCGATACTGATGTTACCTAGTCCGTGCTTTAAAATGCGTTACTACTAGCTTACGATATAGGAAATTACGAGACTCGTTTACAATATATTCATACGCCTACTATTACGAAGCAAGTAACTGTCTGTCCAGGAGGAAATAATCTAGAAAATATGAGTTTAAAGCACATAAACAATGATTAGGATAAACCCATCACTGGGGGAATTTGCAGTGGCTGTCATTCCGTCACACTATGTACCGTATGAACTAACACTGATGACAGAAAAGTGCAAATAATGTAAGACTTAGTGATAATGAAGAGCCAGCTCCTGAGAAGTTAACTGAATTCATGTACAGTCAAACTCTCTTATAACGTAATGAAAGGGACTGAATATTGCGTGTCGTTATAAACGAGTGTTGTTCTAACCGAGGAGTCTGATGTTACAGTTAATGGGGTGGAATTAACCCTTTAAAGACGAAGCGTATCTGTTTTATATAAGGACTCAGTGCGTACCGAGCAGTAAACACTCTCCACTTCGGTTATAAAAACCAATCTCTTAATGTTTTATAAGGCAAAAGTTGCTGTTTGTTCTGAGATCCGTACAAAACACATAAACGCAATGTGGGCACCACGTAGAATTTTTTAATGTTAAAGCTGGTGGCACGTAAAGTTACCGCTAGGCTCTAAAAGGTTAACTGGTACCACAATATCTGACTCTGTAGACGAGGTGTCGTATAAACCGATGTCGTTATAACCGGATTAGAATGTATTTCGAAAATTATGCTACGGTTGTTTCCATCCACGCCACTTACAATTCAAAATCCGCTGCTATTTAGTCATTGGACAGCGCACAGTCTGACTCACTGAAACTGTCGTTGAATAAACTACAAATAAATTCATTGCGACTCCATGTCAGACTCCACGCTTTGCGTTGCGTAGCGGTGACAAGCCCTGGTGGTGGGAGCGGGTCAGTATAACATGAGTCAGCTGGCTGGGTGACCTTACGCCATGGCGTAACACAAAACGAGGTCAAGTATCAGGGTCAATGGCTGACTACCAGCATTGGCGCTGTGTGTGTAGGTGAACTATTACGTCACGGGTGTGAAATCCTTGACAATCGGTCTGTTTCGGATTGATCGAGTCGCCGCAGAAACGTCGCAACGCAGCGAAAACATTCCAACTCGTGGATTCATTTCTTAATTTGCTTTAAACTACGCATATGAGCTGTTAAGATTTTACAGAGTCAAGGAATCGGGTTCAGTTCCCTTACTCTGCAGAAAATCTTAAGCCGACGAACTGCACTAGATACTTACATTGCTCCAGCAGGCTGTCTGTCTGACTGACCGACACAAACATACACTCACACAACCACCCACTCACCAAGCAACCGATGAACTGCGTAGCAACACCACTATTGGTCTAATCAAACCTGGCAAACAGCGTAAGCAACGCGCTTCAGAGTGACAGTTCCAACGTTGTGGATATTCCTATCACAGTCAGCTGCTCCAGTCGACATTGTTTTGTTGTGAGACCTCCCGTAATTATCCTGTTTCTCCGAAACGCGGCCGTGAAACTTATAACGACTGACGTTCGTCGTTTGCCTCAACCCTTCCAGCGGAAATAGGGAGTCTGATCCAAGCTTCAAGTACGCCACAACCTTTTTTTTCCTCATTGTTCCCAGCATGCTTTATGTAATCGTCTTACCTCGTTCGACGATACTAAGCTCTGCAGTTGGCACCACTTCTGTTAAATAGCTTACAGATCAAATTACAGAATGAAATTTGAGACCCATTTAATCATCATCATCATGAGCTGTGCAGTGTTAGGCGCAGTGCCTGTTCTTTATCGCTCAAGATGAAGCTGGTCCTTCCATCTTTTCCTTGGGCGTCCTATGCTTCTCTTCCCTTTTGGCCTATATTTCAGTGCCTGTTTGGGTATCCTGTCTGTGTCCATTCTCTCTACATGTTGTAGCCACTCTCGTTGGTACTGTTTTATTGCCAGAACAATGTTCTGCACTCCAAGTTTCTCCCTCACTGATTGATTTCTCTCCCTGTCTAACTTAGTAATTCCTAACAAATGTCTTAAAAATTTCATTTGTGCTGCTTCCAGTCTTTGTTCATCTCGTTTCTTCAGCACCCAGGCTTCACTACCGAACTTTAAGGCTGCTTTAGCTGTGATATTATGGATTCTTAATTTTGTTTCTTTAGTCATTTTTTTTCCAAAATGCCTTCGTATAACGCCATTTATTTTGTTATATGTTTGTATCTTATGTTCTAAATCACTTTTGTAATCCGATATAAGATATCCTAGGTATTTAAAGTCTGATACCTGTTCAAAATGTCCAAAATTACGTGTGCGTGGTAATGAAAATAAGTTGCAAAGATTACAAAATTTTTTAAATTAAAAACAGTTCAGGATAATCTTAGCTGTCTACGAAAATGAAAACCACAGTGTAAATGCTGGTTTCAATTAACAGTATGGATCTTTGCTGAATGCGTTCGTCATGACTTTTCGTAGGCCAGTTTCATTGACTGCGGCATTTATTACTGCAGCAGCCCACACAAACAGAGAGCCATTGTTATAAGGCTTATCACATTAGGGATATCACAGCTCATAGCCTAATGTGTTTTGCTTTCATTTCGTTAAATACGTACCGGCTCTATAAATGTTACAAACAAAAGCTTTAAGCGTACATTGTGAGCTCTGTGTGTTATGTTATGGTCCAACATTTTGTACGTGTCTCAGGAAATAAAGGTCCATTTTAGTGATGTTTATCTTTTGTAAATTACTGTCTATATTGCACGGACAGGGTCAACAGTGTCTTTCCCCTAACAATGCAGCAAAATTATTGAACAGTATACAAAAACAAATACGGACAGAACACCTGATACTAGACAGATAGACAGACAGACAGACAAACGGCCCTAAATGCGGTTTTTTCATGAAATTTGTGCATGAAATGCAGAATAATTTTGACTCTGTACTTGACTAGGACGCAATACAAAAGTTATGTATTCTGTAATTATTTACACTTCTGTGGACTTTCTAAAACACCTGGGTAAGAAGTTCTGTAAAGAGCAAACAACACGAATTTTCCGTCAAATGCTTTCATCTGTGCTGTGATGCTGGCGGACATTACGGATTATATAACTCGATGCTCGGTGCTGTGTATCTCTACCCACAGTTTAGGCCTACGCTGCTATAATTCCCGGTGCTTTCAAGTTTCCCACAGCTGCTATTTTTGTGTTTTTTACAAAATATTCCATACACACTATTCAGGTGTGTTTTAAATCTATGTCAACGCTAAATATCACACTTTACTAACTCCATGGACCAGAGTCCCTCTTGAGAAGTTTACACTGTCTCAGCTAGTTTAAGAAATTGAAATGTAAAGGATCTATCCACATCGGAGGTTCTGTATCCCATTTCGTAACACGTTAAGATTTTTGTTTTATATTGAGGAGTTGTAAGCCCGTCTTGCAACCTCTAATTTGGAGGACCATCCCTTGTCGGATGTCCGCGACTGCTTATCAATATATTTGCAGGGCCATCTCCTCTACACGCAACCTGAGGACGCGCCATGTCGTGCTCACAAGGGCCCGGTTATTGTGCAAATATCACAGTTATGTTTAAAATAACGATAAATTATATAATGCAGAATTTTTGCTAAGCCGAGAATATAGCATAAAACATTTCCTCCAGGTCCCTACTTAAGTGGAACCTGCTCACAGAATCTACAAATGACATTAACAGTCCGTGTTATATAACTTACCGCAAGTTACAGCAGGTGTTGAAAATGACCTTCTGGCAACTTCCTGATGTGCTTTGCACTTGGCGAAAGAATTATTAAAAACTTTCTGGAGTTTTTGTTTACAAATGTCGATATTGCGGTCCTAACTTAAGTTATGCTTCGTGTCTTCCAGTTCCTGCAGGAAAATGTAGAGTCAGTTACTTAAAAGAAGCATCCTTAACATTCTAAGGCACCGAACTGTGTTCATGGCTGAGTGCCTCGTAATGTCGCATAACATCCCGGATTCTATTGGCTATTCTGACATTGAGTGATAGGGGTGCTGTCTTAAATGGGGCCACATCTTTTGAGTTTACTTTCATATTCTTCCCGGTGAATAATTATTCTCCGCGCTGGTCATTATCACCCTAAGCAGTTGAGAACGCTTCTTTAAATAAGCCACAGCACAAGGCCAAGTAACAGCCGCTAAACAGCGCACGAATCAAGACGCGAGGTTGTCGAGACGGTGACTATGAACATTCTCTTATAGGATGTTACGCCGTGTATCTGGTAGCGGTGTAAAGGTAGTCCTAGACGGTCAGTAACATTAACATTACTGACCGTCTAGCTGTAATATGGAAGGGCCGTGCAATATATTGTGTCAATCAAACGAAGACACAGCATACTGTGCAAAGTAAAAGAAAATATGGAATATTCTATAGACAGTAAGGTAAAGCAATCCCGTTACAGGCCTGGACAGGGCCTGAGGGTTCCAGGAGGTTCAGGCTCACAGAATTGTAGACAATCGGCACTTGTCAGTACTACGCACCGGCCGCGTTTATCCCCCAGGAACTATTCCTGGTACTCATTTCCGTTAGAGGCTGAGTCGACCCCAGGGCCGTAGTGCAACCGAAAGGATTATGTCGATGAAAAATTGCGGTTTGTAGTGCAGTGCCTCAACCAACTGCGCCACAGCGTGCCCCCATTCTATAGACAGTATTGTGCAATATTCGTTCATTTACTGCCTGTGTGCCGAGAAATAAACATGTCTCCAGCACAATGATTCCAACGGATAGACAAGATATAGCATTTAGCAATTTCAGGTCTTCAAAATCATTTCCAGCACCCAAATAGCCTAGCGTAATGGATAAACGCTGACTGAGGGTGACAGCTTGTCGCATGTATTTCTTTTAGCGATTGTAGGGGTCACAATCTCGGGTAGTCAATCAAATGATGGGCCATCAAACCGCAAAAAAATTTTGTAGTCGTTTGGCACACCCAGCCTTAATTCTGTCATAAGATTTTTGTGTGTGTAGTGTGGTCTTCGTTTGTACCATTCTTTGGTCCGGTGGCGAATTTTCTTTTTCTTTTTGAAATTTGGGCCTACAGCAGTGACCTACAGGTAGCCGCAGTGTCACTCAATATTGCACACTAATATTAAGTCTTCTAGGGAGAAACATGCCGCGCGTTATTAATTAAAGGCAATAATATTGGGCAATAACATTAACTGTGAAGGGACCGCTTAACGACGTTTCAGAGGATCTTGCTGCTTCCATAGTCAGGGTATATGAATTACAGTAAGGTCAGCAAGATCCTCGGAAAATCGGTATATTTTTATAAGACAACACGGCGTCATAGCCCAGAAGACAAGATGAAGGTAAAGCTATCCCATTACAGGCCTGGACAGGCTCTGAGGGTTCCAGGAGGTTGAGGTTCCCAGATTTCTATACAATCGGCACATGAAGGTGGTAAGGTTGTCAGCCCTACGCACCGGCCGCCTTTACCCCCCAGGAAATATTCCTGGTACTCATTTCTCTTAGAGGCTGAGTCGACCCCAGGGCCATAGTGCGACCGGAAGGATTTGTAAATGAAAGATTCCAATGACACCATCGAGAATCGAACCCGCGACCTGCCGGCTTGTAGCGCAATGCCCTGAAGACAATAACTTCTTTCTATTTAAACCGGGCTGTAAAATATTCACAGCTTTATGTTTAGACAATGAGTTGCGTTACACTCGTCGTTCGCTTCCTGGAGCCCCAGTCTCTTAATTCCAGCGAATCGTTACCCTAATACTGGAGCAGCAAAACTCTTCCAGGAACGTGAATCAGTTGGCTCGTTGTCGTGACACACGGAGACAGCATCTTGCAGAATTGTGCATGATTCCACGCTGTTGTGGAATTCCTGCTACAACGTCAGATTCTGAAGACAGGCTGACACCAATCGGTAAAAAATTACACAGTCCAGCGTCTGAGTGGGAAGTTGAGTGTTTCGAGTGTACTGGGAAATATTAGGTAGAAAAATTAATCCACGGCTGACCCATTACCCGAGAGATGAAAGAGTGTCAAGGTGAGACGCCATATGATGATGTAACTATCATATCACCCTGCGGCGGTTTTATATATGATGGAGTGTTTACATAGATCTTTGACAACAGAAAATAATCTGACGTCTACAGAGAAATAGCGTCAATAACAATATAATTGACAGCGACTTACCAACATTGAGAGTATAATTTATTTTATCTTCTTGTCTATTATCATAATACAAGACTATTATCTGAACGATCGGTGCGTAAAGCTTATTTTGAATTAGACGCGATTTATAAACGCCACTAAATTCAAATATTATGACACGGAAGTACAATATTTTCTTCCAAACAATTAATATTTGGGCTTAAAGTTGAATCACAAACCGGACAGTGGAGAAAAATGTGTAATGAGAAGCACGATAATACAGTTTATTATTGTGATTATTATTATTATTATTATTATTATTATTACATTAATAAACTGGAATTGAATTTAATTTATTGAATTATTATTATTATTATTATTATTATTATTATTATTATTATTATTATTATTATTATTACATTAATAAACTGGAATTGAATTTAATTTATTGAATTATTATTATTATTATTATTATTATTATTATTATTATTATTATTATTATTATTATTATTATTATTACGATGATCAGATCGAGGAGGGCTAGTGACCGCGGCATGTAGCCCCCAAGGAAAGGATGACGTATACCTTCGGAATATTAGTCGGAAAACTTGGGAAAGGACCACTTACAAGACCTAGGTAGAAATGGAAGGATAATATTAATATTAATCCAAAACATATTGGGGTGTGTGGATGTGGATTGGATTCATGTGCCTCAGGAAAGGGTTCAGTGGCGGGCTTTTGGGAACAGGGTAACGAACTCTGGGCTTCCATAAAATGCGGTGATTTACTGTATCTCAAGAAGGATTCTGCGTCATGCAGTTAGTTAAAACTTTAGAGTGTAACATCCAGGAAGACTCCAGGATCGACCTGTTTTCTTTCTGTGGCGGTAAAGGCTGCCGCAGCGTTACGCTCAGCGCTTATCTCCATCTAATGCTTACCTTGACGGCACCTTTACATCCTCATGGAGTGGCACTGAAATGAAGTCAAGTGCTCAAAATACCGGTGGACCCAGCATTTCTACATAGTATACAGGCCCAACAACTGCGCAGAGTTCACACTTCTAATGTAAGTTGAACAGAAGATTTTAGTGAATATCCAAGTTATGTGGGCCTACAAAGTGCGTAAAAATGTTTAAAAAATATCGCTATCACCTTCAAGTAGTGTAGGGTTACAGAGGACCGGATATCAAAGCTAAATTCGCCCAGCGTTTATTGTAAACCACACAAAAATAAACCCATACAGTGACTAGGCTACGGTCTGAACGGGTCCAGAATTCGAACACCATCAGAGGTAAGAGATTTTCCTCTTCTCCGAAACGTCAAGACCAGTTCCGGGACCCACCCATCTTCCTATTCAATGGATACCGGTATTCTTTCCCGGGGGTAAAGCGGCCGGGCCTTGAATGTGACCACTCACATTCATCTAGTGCAGAAGTTAAGAATGGATGGAGCTTGTACTTCCACTCCTCCCATAGGTCGTGGCGTGTATGGGAGCAACGTTACCCTTTCCACACAGATCTAATTTAAGCGAAATCAGACATGCGGGCCAAAGGGCGGTCCAGATGTGGACGAGGCAAAGGAATGTGCTGAGACAAAGCATTAAAATCAGATAACAGATGGAGACACTGTCGTGTTCTGAAAGGCATGCGGCCAAAACTACGTACTGTACACTGTGACCGAAGTGGTGCCATTCATGATAAGTTCGGAATCTGATGACGTGAGGTGTAAGAAACGAGAACGAGTTGGAAACCTGTGATTGACACTGGCCCACGTGCAGTTCTTAGCAGGTGTGACGGTATCCAGCTGTCAGACGGTGTAGGCGTTACTCGGTGTGCCACCGGTTGTTTGCTACTACATTCTGGACATGCAGCCTGAAGGGTGTAGGATGCTGCTTTTCAGTGACAACTTCATCTACACGTGATCGTTCCGCATTTCATGAACGGATCATCTGGAGGTTTGCCATCTCTCCGGCTTCGGTCTGACTACCGGGAGACAGTGCTATCCACGCAGCGCATGAATTTTGTTATAAAGCGGCAGTCCCCGTGTGTATTGGTCTCTGTGTTTGCGTGACCTGAACTCATAACCTACCTATAGGGTGTTTTTTTTTCCTACTTGACCGATAAGCGCCGGCCCGACGCTCTAGTGAGTTTTTATTAGACTTTCTAAAGGCCATTATCACTGCGATCGTTTGTCTAGCTCCCGCCATTGACTGTTAAACTTCCCCGACAGCTGGCGTACGAAGCGGCGCTGGCAGAGCACCGGGTAGCAGAGCGTTCGGCCGGCGCTTATCGGTCAAGCAGGAAGAACACCCTATATTTTATAAAGGCAATTGTATTTCCTTCGTTAAAACTATTATATATTTTGGTAACTGTATGACATTTTCTTTCGGGCGACATGAGAGAATTCGTTGACCATGAAAAAAAAATGTGTTATTTAATGACGCTGCCTGTTACTAAGATTATGTAACGTCGGCGACAGAAGATCTAATGAGTATGCAACATTGGTGGGATGATACTGACAGGGGAAAACCGAAGTATTTGGAGAAAACCCTGTCCCATTGCCACTTCGCCCACCATAAATTTGAAATTAATTAATCCAAATATTCTGGGAAGATTGAATGAAATGCTCCTCCTTAATAATAACGCAGATTTTACTGAACGCAGTTACACACTCTCGATTTGACTTGTTTAGTGTGGTTACTGTCACATGTAAGCTATTGCATCGCAGTAGATAGTACACCATTCAGTCTTTCAGTCGATAGAGCAGTCAGTGAAGGTATCCACAATAGCCCTTCGCGTGTTTAACCCTTTAAAGACGAAGCGTGTCTGTTTTATACAAGGACTCAGTGCGTACCGCGCTGTAAACACTCTCCTCTTCGGTTATAAAAACCAATCTCTTAATGTTTTATAAGGCAAAAGTTGCTGTTTATTCTGAGATCCGTACAAAACACATAAACGCAATGTGGGCACCACGTAGAATTTTTCAATGTTAAGCCTGGTCTGATGTAAAGTTACCGCTAGGCTTTGAAAGGTTAATGTCCCAAACGATTTCATGGATTTTGATTCACTTTGGTGCACACAAGACGTACTCAGCGAAACGTGTCTGTGTTTATTTCGTTTGCCAGTACTGGCCAATCAGAACTCCTGCAATAGCCAAGGATGAGAATTATAGTTTCATGCGTCATTTGAAGTTATTACAGCATTTTTGATGAAGACCAATGTCTTCTTGGGTATGACGCCGTATCATTTGGTAATTACCGACGTTTCTAAGGCGCTTTCTGCCTCTATTTTGAAGTAGTCCACAAAAAGCTACCGTGAAGATGGACGTCCGCACAATTCGCTGGTAAGTCGGCAGTTCTAATAACCAGTCAACACGGCATCATACTCCAGAAGCCTTTAGTCTTTATGTTTTTTATGTTTTCGGTTAGGAGCTTCGTAATTTGTAGCTACTTGTCACCCTTAGGTAATGGAAATAAAGCTGATATATCGGACACTTTAGTGTATTCATACTGAAGGTTATGGTAAGTGCAGATCACTGTTGTATGTCAATGTGTGTAAAACCCCTTCGTGCTTTGCAAGGTTTTACTCCAATACGACTTCCCTGATGATAGTAAAGGGAATTTCGTTTTGTAAAATCCTTCGTTTTTTGTTCTGAAAGTGTGACCATCTTATGTAAAAATTAAGTCAGTCTGACCATATAAAAGGAGGGAGAGAGCGGCAGGTCATGCAGCACTAGGGTAAAAAAAATAAGAATGGTCAAATATTCTGAAGGGAGGGACCAGATGGGAAGGTAATATTAAAATGGATACTTAAGAAATAGTTTTATGTCCGCTGCTTCACTTGGCTAGAGAGTGCAGCCGTGATTATTCTTGCAGACATTATCCTACACCGCCATAACATTTAGAGCTGTACATTTTGCAACACTTATATGGGGTTGGACGCGAGAGGAATCACGTCTCAGCACCCCCCAGGGACAAGAGAATTTCTCCAACGGCCCACCCAGCCTGTTATTTAACGGGCACCGGGGGCGTCTTTCGCCGGAAGCAAGGCAGCCGGGACGCGAACTTGACCACTCACGCGCGTCCAGCTAGTACCGAGGTTGAGTGTTCATCTGTACTTCCACTCCTCACAATGGAATCATGGCGCGCTGTGCACCGGGATAACTTTACCTTTACATTTTTAACAATGTTGTAATACAGTGCAGCACTTCATAATATTGTTACTTTGTACTGACAACGCTGTTGCGCGTCCCCAAGTTAATTAGTGTAATTTTATATTGCTCAAACCGTGCATTGTCTTAAGTATCGAATATCACAAACTAACTACATGCACACTTTATTATGCACTAAAATGTTCGAATTACACTAATTCGAACATTTTAGTGCATAATATCACAAACCACCTACATGCACACTAATTCGAACATTTTAGTGCATAATATCACAAACCACCTACATGCACACTAATTCGAACATTTTAGTGCATAATGTCACAAACCAACTACATGCACACTTTATTATGCACTAAAATGTTCGAATTACACTAATTCGAACATTTTAGTGCATAATATCACAAACCACCTACATGCACACTAATTCGAACATTTTAGTGCATAATATCACAAACCAACTACATGCACACTTTATTATGCACTAAAATGTTCGAGTTACTGTAACTCGAACATTTTAGTGCATAATAAAGTGTGCATGTAGTTGGTTTGTGATATTCTATATTAATTACTGCAACTGTCCCTTTTTCAATGAATTCCGCCAGTTTGTTCGGCAAGGTGTTGCTACACTGGTACCTTATTTTGTTCATAAGCCTCTAAGTAAGCGGGGAGGGGAGACCTTCACTTCAGGACATGAAAATGTTTAGGCATGTCACTGCCTAGAAAAGAGACGAGTCATCATCAACGGTTCTAACCTGTGTTTTTGTGCCTGCTGTTAAACCGCCTTGCTCCTCGCTCTTCATTCAGTACAACAGTTTGGTGCTGTCGGGATAATCTCGCGATGACAAGGAAGGAGACTGCAATAAACGACACTTACCGAGGGCTGGTTCCCCGAAGGTAAAGCGACCGAGGCGAGAAGCTAACCACTCACCTCCATCTGTTACCGACGTTAAGAATGGGGGGAGCTATACCTCCACTACCCAATGCCTTCATGCCGTGCACAGGGACACATTTACCATTTTAGGCAGCAGGATTGCCATTCAGCCAAAAAATAACAGAATAAAATTAGTAGTGAACACCTACAGCGTATGGATTGTGTCATTCTGTTGCGGTTCCCGCCTACATGAACGACGCCAGCGCTGCATGATACCAGGTGGTACAATGAGTCTGTGTTGACTTTTCTTTGTGCGGGCGTGTGAGAACCTGACAGAAAAGGACGTGATGCTGTCACTCCCCCTATTTAATTTCGAAATCTTGCTAGGTTCGACATCATCAGTTTTGAACCAAGATTCACCACGAAGCTGGCCTTCCCGGTTAGTCGCAGACCTTTCACAGCGGAGGCTCGAGTTCTATCAACGGCCAGTCTGTGTGGGATTTCTAGTGAACAAAGTGTCACTCGGACACATTGGCGCACCCCCCGGGGGGGGGGGGGGGACTGCCGGGCTGCAACCCCCACCCCCCCAAGTGAAACTAAAAAAAAAATGTACACACCATTTTTCAAGGGTTTTTTACATGATTTACTCTTCAGCCTAAATCAGCCACTGAAATCAGCTGATGACTAGTACATTGGAACATTGAAAAACATAAATAAAACTTGCAAATATGTAGATTATTTGCTTTTCCAGTTACTTTTAATTTTCCCTGTAACCTAACTGGATGTCGGCTCGGAGATTTTGACATAATTTTCGTAACATATTTTTTTTAAAATCAGACATAAAGTATGTACATATAGCCTCAAGGTCAGACCCCCCCCCCCCCACATGACAGTTCCGGGGGCGCCTATGCTGGGACATATTTCTGTCCTACTACTTACGTGTTCCGTATCAACATGATTTCACCATTACCTCTGCTCATTTTTTATTCTTTACCGCTGAGGAAGTACCCAAAAGTTCAGAAGTTGCCTGCACTGAACTTCATATTTGTCATGTGGTTCGCGCACTGAAAGCAATAAACACCTCTGGTTTAGCCAGGTCTTGGAGGCAGCCGTATAGGAAGCTGGGGTGAATAAACCTGTGTTGGGGGACAAATAACTTGGCGTACTTCCTGACCGACACAATTACAGAGATCGACATGTAGGTAATTGGAAACACCAGATAAGTTCACCTATGCCATTTCTAAACAAGCGGCAGCTGCGGATATAACTGGCTTCGAAGCCTAACGAGTCAATCGATTTTAGCATCCGTTGTTGTCTGATTTTCGATGTTTTATGTTGGCATTCTGTTATAGCCTAAATTACCTTGTACAAGCAGAGTAGTAAACATCGCCATGCGCTGGATTGGGAGTCAATTTGTTGTAAAATACTAGTAGTCTTTAACAATTTGCGTAAATTTGTGGGTTTTACACAGTGGAGGACATTCAGCCAAGCATGCAGCACGGTGTTGTCTCAAAGCTTCGCGAACCGTAATTCGTTAGGGCAGTGGTTTACGGTGCTGATTTTTTACATTTCTCTGTGAAGATATATGGGGCAATGGAAACACAGCTCCGCTTGTTCTTAACCCCGTCATTAAAAGCAGACGATTGGTCAGCTTGACGCCTCGGCCGCTTTATTCTCGGGGACAGAGCTCCCGCAGGATGCGTAGCAGGCTAGAACTGCCATTGAGCCAATGCGCCGGTTATGGGGAGGAGGAAAATTTCTTATACCCCAGACGGGAAACGAACCATGGTCCTCGGTCGTACCGTCCCAAGTATTCTACTTACTAACCTGTCCCGTCCCTAATCACTGCCCTTGAGTTATTAGCTGCACTGTGGCCTTTAAATTTGACATGCTTCCTCTTTTTCGACACCGCGCTACAAACAGGAAGGTCGCGGGTTCGATTCCCGATGGTACCATTGGAATTTTTTCATTGACATAATCCTTTCGGTCGCATTATGGCCCTGTGGTCGACTCAGCCTCTAATAAAAATGAGTGCCAGGAATATTTCCTGGGAGGTAAAGGCGGCCGGTGCGTAGGGCTGACAACCTTACCACCTTCATATGCCGATTGTGTTGAAATCTGGGAGCCTCAACCTCCTGGAACCCTAAGGGCCTGTCCAGGCCTGTAATGGGATTGCTTTACCATTACCTCATTTACCTCTTTCTCGATACTTCGATGTCAGAAAGAACGCAATGTAAAACCAAACATGGTTGTAGCTACTTTTTTTTTGCGAATTGCACACTGAAGGCCTCACACTGTCCACTTGCGGGCGCAAGTAAATAACGTGCATGTGTGTAAGTAAATACGTGCGTCACCTCAGAGAGTTGTGAATGAAATGTAGTTTAGCAATTGCCTGACACAGGTCCAAAAGTCAAAAAGGATTCGTTCAGTTTGTAGTTCGTGATGTAACCCGTCACAATCGCTGACGCGCGAGATGTGTGTGTTTCCTGTCCGTGACACACAAGGCCCGCATTCCGTGCGCAGGTTAAAGATTCCTGCAGACGCAAAGCAGCCAGGACATCTCTTCGGTCGTTACCGTGACTAGGCTATGACCTGCTCGACCTACGAATTGGGGTTCGATTCCAGGCAGGGCCAGATACAGCATCTAGAACCAGTTTTGGGACCAAGCCAGCCTTTTATCCAATGGGTACCAGGATCCATGACGTGAAGGTGATCACTAATTTGCGTCCGTTGCCGAGAATAAGAATGTGTGGGGTTGCACCTCCATTTCCCATGCGGCTGCAGGGAGTGGTAGTTGAGCACAGGGACATACATTTTATCCTGCAACACTAAGTATCGGTTCCGGTGCAGAGCAGACGTACTGTACGTGTATACTAAAGGCTACCATAGAATGACAGTTGTTATTGGCATTATTTGTGCTTAGCACCGAATTTCCGTAGGCCCAACACGTACGTGTCTTAGGAATCCATTCAACAGTCTCTCAAAATGGATTACATTTTTTTCATGGTTTTGACGCTGCTAATAAATGTTTCCGAATTAAATATTGTGATTTGGTATGTAATTTAATTTCTGCACTTAGAGCCCTGTGATATGTTCGTAACATCTTCCCTGTATCTCTGTTACATCAGGATAAAGGGCATAACATCGCCTGCATCCACTGTTATGCAGACATTTCTTTGGCTTATCTGGACACTTGCTGCTGTGCAGGAGTTCGTCTCTTTCGGAACAGATTTTACTACGGACGCTACTTGCTGCTCTGGTGGAGTTTCGTAGCTATTTGCACAGAATGTGCAGCATTTTTTCAGAGGGGCCAGTGTACTTGTTTTCTTAGAACAATCCGGTACACTACGTTCAACGGAGCTGGAGGCGTAACGCAAAACCAACTGACCTTCGCACATAACAAAGGCTTTCTTTCCTCGTATGGTCAAATATAGCGTATCGCTTGGGAAATGTGAACACCGCCAGTGCCACCTCGCCGACATCGTATCTGCATGTCTATGCAGCTGACCTCACGCGGTCTTTCATATCCATTACATCATACGTAAGCAGACGCGCGGACATTTCCCGACATAAAGCTGGTACTAAATTGGCTGCGCCCGGTTTCCTTAATCTATTTCGGCGTACTGTAATTTGACTCCACTCTACGACTCGTAATATACCTGCGTTACGTGCAACAGTCGTTAGCAACGTGTAGGTCTGTAAATACTTGCTGACTGATTTCATCCACGTGTGTATGGCGTCGATTTCATTCTCCTCTTGATGCAACCTGTAATACAGCCATTCCTTCTTCCTCTGCGGTTGTTCTTGGCCTTTGTGGTCTTGTAACGCACTGAGTTTGGGATTGTCATGAACACGTGCTTTCTTCTTTCCACGTGCGGTTTTGTGTCACTGATTAATTATATTTTGTAGTAAGGAAAATGAAATATTATTACGAAAATCAAAGTTGGCGTGATGACGGCAGCCGTATGTTTACGACGTCTACATCAGGCTACCAGAGGGTGCTGAACTCGTCAATACATTACAACAATGGACACTGCTCCGCTGTAGTCGCCCAGAAATGGTTCTTGTGCCATTTATACATCTGAAAATGCGCAGTACCCAATATTACATCGATATAATGAATCAACCACTGCCGCAAACTTCTTCGCCTGCAGCTCGACTGATTTTTATGCGCGTAAAATCTCTTCCAATTCGCATCACGAGTCTTTAGAGAATTATACCTAACTTGTTTACTTAACGACACTCGTTAGCTACATACATGTAGGTTACTTAGGGAAGACACTAGATAGGTTATTCAAGAAAATGACTACGGGCTGGCGGCTGAAGCACGTGTCTCACACTAGTTAGAAAGAGGCCATCCAGCTCCACAAGTTAGGGTAACGCGGGGGGGGGGGGGGGTTGATTTTCTTAGGCGCCGAAATGGCTCAGTCGGCAGAGCGGATTAGGCTACAGGCTGGACGTACGAGGAATCGCGGTTAAATTCCCACCAGAGGTAAGACATTCTCTGAGATCTGTGCTCTTCTAGGGTTTTACGCAGGGTCGAGGGGGTAATCATTTACCGACGTTTCGGGACAATGTATTGGTCCCATCTTGACCCTTGAAGATGGGACCGATCAGTTGTCCCGAAACGTCGGTAAATGATTACAACTCGACGCTGCGTAACACCCCAGAAGAGCGCTGATCTCATCAACATCGCGGCGGAAGCCTGAAATCACGGTCGACAGCGTTCCGTCCGGTATGGGGCCCATACAGCCTCCCATTCAATGGGTATTTGGGGCTTCTTCCGCGGGGCGAAAGAGGACGGGGAGTGAAACTAACTACTCGCTTCCATCTAGTGCCGTGATTAAGAATCCGTGGATCCATACCTCTACTCCCCCATATGTTTTCAAAGCCTGGTACTTAGTTAAGCACAGGGGCAACTTTACCTTTTAAAACCGTTGTTGGGTGATGCTGACGCCGAGTTCCGGAGTCGAGATTGCGTGGAAGATTTGCCTCTGTGCGCCTAATTCGCCTGAATGATGTCATGGTTTGGCACATACCAATCTTTAGCCGTTACGAGATTTGAGGTTCTCACGGCGCTGGTACTGCAGAAGCGCTGTCAACTCCCAGAATATATTAATCTTTTTACCTTTAGTCTTACCGATTCTGCTGTATAGGAAGATAGACTGTTTGTGAAGGAATACATGTTAAGGATTAGCCGTGGCATACTTTAAGTCATAAGTCTGATATTTACCTGAAGGGAAAGAAAGAAATCATTATGTTTCCCAGACAGGAAAGCCATATCCCGGGATCAGGTTAGAATTTTGGGTCTGACGAATATAAGGTACTGCCAACCACCACACAACGCGACATATTTCCATTGTCAGGTGCGCTTACTGGATGCGCGCAAGTAATTCACTATTCTGTTTACGTACGTACTGAACGCTAAGTTCCCGAATACTGACGCCTTTCTCATTGGATTGGCCGATTTGGTGAAATACACTTACTCTACAAAACGGCTTCAATAACTAAACAACATACGCTATATTGAGTATTTAAAAAGTGTCGCGTATGAGTGCAAATTTTTACCGCTGGTTTCTTTAAAAAAACCAAATTTTTTTCTGCTTACAGTACAGTCGGTTACTCAGTATTTCTTGCATGTATGTTTGTGCAAGTGTTAAGGCATCCATACCGACTTTGTAAAGAAAACCAGCAAGGTGGTGGTAGGTAGACCCACCCACATATATCTACCCATCGTGAATCATCGGACATACCCCCCCGTACAGAATAGGGACAGTATGCTAAAAATAGTCACAGGCATCAAAGAGGAACAGTAATTAGTTCAGGCGAGTCACGTATGACTCGCCTGTTTAGTCACGAGACATTATTAGCAAGAAGAGGCACTCATCCAACGTCACGGAACGGGGGGGGGGGGGCGTTAGGGAAATGTGCATATAACGTAACATTATGGCGCGTTAGCATAGTCATTGTTGTAACGGAAATGCAACAATGCCTTATGTGTATCGTTTAGGTACACGTCACTGTCAACAACGTAACACTACTGAGTGTAGTACAGAATTGCTTTAATGGCGAATTTATGTCGCCTGCAACAATAAAACTTACTCACGTCCTCACATGTAAAGTGGTAGATATGGTTGTCCGATTTTAATCAAATTCGGCGTTTCTCGACAGATTTTCATAGAAGTTCCGAATATCAAATTTCACGGAAATCAGTCTGGTGGGAGCAGCGCTGATACGTGCGGGAAGACAGACAGACAGATAGACAGATGAACATGACGAAGCTAATAAGTGCTTTTTCCGATTATGCGAATGCGCCTAAAAATTATATTCAATGTACGTATAACGTAACATAGGGACTCGTTCGAATCCTTGTGTCCTGGATTCATCCCAGATTTTACATATCTACTGGCGTCACAATTTTGATACTGTTCAAAGTCTGTATATGTACTAAACAATGTTTTTTTATTATTACTAAGGTATGTTGTTATATTTATTTTAAAACTTATTAATCTGTGTGCCAACGTTCATTTTTGTTAAATTTACCCGTCATACATAACCTCAACATTTCAGGCCTACGACATGCTTTCTAATTTCTGCCTTTCAAACAATATTTCGTATAAAATTAGGTTAAGTATAGGCTGACTCATAATCTGTATAGCTGCCGGTACCACATTTCATATTCCTAAGTTTCAGCCATAAACATTAAATATTATGAGTGCACTTTTTTGTGTTCCGTAATTATGTGTCACATAAATGGCAAGAACATCCTCAACGGCACGGAAGTATGACGTCACGACACGACGTTTACGTCATTTATTAGTACATCACACCACAACAGATTTCAATCTTCGATATGTGTCGCCATATTATTATGTAATTATAATCAAGTATACAGAAATAAGTATTACATATTAAAACTACATTTTTGTGCTAATTATCCTTCGTCAGAATGATTTTAACCTCAAAATTTCATCCGGTAGAAAGCAGTAAGTATTAAATATTATGACTGACTATCGGAAATTTTGTCTTAACTACCCGGCACGCATCTCGAGTCTTCTTTACACCAGATGATGTTCGGTCATTTTATGGCCTGTCTGGCTGTACCGGATTTTTTGTAATTATCTTGTAAACGGCACAATTTTCGTTAAAAGAGTATTCACCTTGAAATTTGTCTTATGCCTTTTTGTATAATTCTACCTTAAACTTTTCTCCATCAAGGAAGAATTCAGCGATCTATTTTCGTAAACGTACCTAGGTTTTCACATAAAGTGCTCGAGAGTTTCGTTAGACTTTTAAGTAAACATGATTTTCTGGACATATCTTATTGAAAGTCTCCACTATAAATTTCTACGAAAATCCGCTCAGTGCCAGCCGAGTTGTTCCATATGGAAGGACAGACAGACAGACATGACGAAGTTAATAGTCTCTTTTTCGCAACTTTACGAACGCGCCTAAAAATAAATAGTAAGCTTACGTCACAGCTAGTGAGTGTGACACGAGTTACGTTTCGTTAACACAAAGATATGTGCTGTGTGTTCAAACGGCTATTCTGCTCTGCAGTGTCTTGACCATGCCTGTGGGCTTTACACCCTCCTGTAGTTTGGTGTTTTTCTTTTTATTGAAAAAGAGGTATTTCAGAAATGTCAAACTACGACTACTTCTACCACCACCACCACCACCACCACCTTACTACTACTACTATACTGCTACTACTACTACTACTACTACTACTACTAATAATAATAATAATAATAACAATAATTAACTCCATGGAGCAAGTCTTCCCTGGTCACCTAACAATCATCTACCTAGTCAAGAAATTCTCTGCCTTTCAAGAAATGTGAAATTTCACCATAATAAGACGAACCCTTCTGCTGGGCAATCTGTTGAACCAGGTCAACAGAGTTCACATGCTGAAACCCTATTTCGGTAACCATTTTAAAATTATCCTTCAATAGACACCTCGGTCTAACAAGTGGTCTGCACTACAGTTGGTATCAACTTGACAGAACGTATGCCTAGTTGCAGGAGTATCGATACATACTTGTGTAAATTTTGAAAGTATTAATCACATACCGTATGCAAATTGTACAGCAGTATTCAGTAACATACCATCACTGTACACAAAAATCACCTGTCAATACATAATTTATTCACAAATTTATGTCCTCATGTTTCTGTTTTAAAAGGCCATCGGCATGAAGACGCCACATTAAGATAATGGAGCATTAGTGAAGGTCTTAACATTCATAAAATATAGTCATACATACTGTAAGTATATATATATATATATACACACACACACACACACACACACACACACACATATTACGACGTTTCCCAGTTGTAGCTCTCAAGACACAAGATCATATCATATCCTAAAATGGAAAAGATTATGACTAGTTTTTTCCTCATTCCTAGTTTTATAAACGCATGTTAACAAGTGTTACGAAGTATTTCCGTTACGATCCTGGGCAATCCGCATGCCACCAAACGGCTACAGCCCCACCGGTGTGATGTATCAAAAACAGCAGTTCATAATGTTACCCGTCAAGGTGTCACCACAGGTGTCGCACAGTTGCATTTATTCTTTATTGTCCTGAAATGCTTACCTGTGCCAGTTTTTATGGTTACAGTGAATGTTACACGGTGCACAGTACCTGCAGACTGATGCATATTCGTGATTATTATTGTTATATATATGCTAAAGTTGGTTATGCAGAACTACGAAAAATATTTAAATGAGAAAATTTGTGATCGGTGAGGTAACCACATGTATATAAATAGGCTGAGACATACAATTATGTAAACTTGTCGATACCGACAGCAAAATAGGCGAAGTTTGTTTGTACACTCGCACATCCTTGTAATCAAATTACTATGCTAAATTAGCAGAACCATCAGAGAGGCGTGGGGTGTGAAACCATAAAAGTATGAACTGACAGCTAGGATATCTCATGTCTATAAAAAGGTAAAGCAGTCCCATTACAGGCCTGGACAGGCCCTTAGGGTTCCAGGAGGTTGAGGCCCCAGATTTCTAGACAATCGGCACATGAAGGTGGCAGGTTGTCAGCCATACGCACCGGCCGCATTTACCCACCAGGAAATATTCCTGGTACTCATTTCTGTTAGAGGCTGAGTCGACCCCAGGGCCATAATGTGACCGACAACTTTTATGACAATGAAAAAAATCCACTGACACCATCGGGAATCGAACCCGCGACCTACCGGTTTGTAGCGTAGTGCCTCAACCAACTGCGCCACCGCAGCCCCCATCTCATGTCTATATTGTATGTAAATACATCAGTTTCCTTGATATTAGCGAAATACAGTGAATCTGTCTAAAGAAACTGTATTCTCATAGCAGTGCTCCATTGCTGTAACACTGCGTTCGCATGAAGTGATGACGACTGAAATACGTAGGAAATGGGTGAGACTGACATGAAATTTTGTGTATAACTGTGGTATATTACTGGATACTGCATAAAGCCTTCCAGCATTCACTGGTACTCTGAATTCCTCTTGTCGCAGGCGTATGATAGATCTTACTTTCCAAGCCCTACCGGGTCAGGAACCGGAAAGTCAATGCCTACCAAGAAATAGTGATGAATCCAGAAACGCAGTGAACGTGTTAGAACAGCATGGGTTCCACCTGGGTTCGAGCAATGGTTTGACGTCTTAGCACTGTGCACGCAGATCTGTCGGCACGCCCACTTTACATAGATCCTGGTGGGAAACTCCATTTCACCACTTGTCTTTCTGAAGCATCGCCAGATTGTTATGAAACATGGTTCGCAAACGGAGGGGCGGTGCCTTCGAAACGACAGTATAATCCATGAGCATAAGCTTTAAGTGTGACAATAAGTACGTCATCGAAGTACAATAGTGTTCTTAGCGGTTTTATGGTAATGCACTTTAGTGCTGGGTATAAAACTGCTATCATTCGGTGCAGAATCTTTTGTCTTCGAGGTTGCTATCCAAAAACACAAAGATTAGGGTATACAGAACTATAATTTTACCTGTTGTTCTGTATGGATGCGAAACTTGGTCTCTCACACTGAGGGAGGAACAAAGACTGAGGGTGTTCGAGAATAGGGTGCTGAGGAGGATATTTGGGCCTAAGAGGGACGAGGCGACAGGGGAGTGGAGAAGACTACATAACGAGGAACTTAATGACCTGTACTCATCACCAAATATTATTCGGGTAATCAAATCGAGAAGACTGAGATGGGCGGGGCATGTGGCACGTATGGGGGAGGAGAGAGGTGCATACCGGATTTTGGTGGGGAGACCCGAGGGAAGGCGACCACTTGGGAGACCCAGGCGTAGATGGGAGGATAATATTAAGATGGACATTCGGGAAGTGGGATGGGAGGACATGAACTGGATTGATCTGGCTCAGGATAGGGACAGGTGGCGGGCTCTTGTGAATGCGGTAATGAACCTTCGGGTTCCATAAAATGCGGGGAATTTCTTGACTAGCTGATAAACTGTTAGCTTCTCAAGAAGGCCTCTGCTCCATGGAGTTAGTTAGTTAGTTATAAAACTGCAACATTAAAAAAAAAACTTTAGTGTGTGACTGCGTAAACATGCTGCTCCAGCATACCATGAACTTACCTCGACTTCAGTTTAACTTTTAAATCATGCTAATTTGTCTGTTTAGTCAAAATACCTAAAACAAACCTGTTCCGATTCATTACAGCTGATGTTCACTCGTTAAATGAACCTCAAGCAAGGCGTCTATTTAAACCCCGTGATCGCAGTAACATTTAACTTATTAAAAAGAAAACGTGATATTTAAAGAAATTTGTATGCGGGAGAATCTGCAACGTAAACACGGGTACTACTTGAAGTTCTGAAAAATAGGTGCGTACGTATGCGTCACGCAACAGTAATTCATCATGCATGGAGAATGAAGAAGTTAAATTTTGCGTGAAATCAAAATGACAAATGCGGTCAATCATTCGCACTAATGAAGCTCGTTTTTCTGGTATGATCTTCCACTCAGGACCCTGTGTGAGACCGTTTATCGCCTCCTTGAAAGCTTGTTACTTGTACACTGGTGTGGACAACAGCATGCGCGGCAGCGCTGCGGGAGCAGGTATTCAAATCAGTCGCCATCGGCGTTGTCATCTAAAGAGCAACATTAATCACCGTCTGAAGACCGAGGCTGTGTGGAAAGTACTTTTATATCCCGTGCTCCTTGGTTTCCGGAATAACACTGCTGTACCCAAGCGAAAGTTAAAAAAAACACATTTTGTAGACGCGATCTTATCAAGGGTTTTACATTATTTACGCTTTAGCCTAAATCTCCCACTGAAATCTGCAGATGACTGGTACACTGGAACATTGAAAAATATAAATAAAACTGACAAATATGTAGATTATTTTCCTTTTCGGCTAATTTTAATTTTCCCTGTAACCTAACTGGATGTCGGCTCGGAGATTAATGACATGATTTTCATAATAGTTTTTTAAAATCAGGCATAAATTATATAGCTTCAGGGTCAGTTCCCCCCCTCCCCCCTCCAAAAAGGAAAATTCTGGGTGTCCCTATGGTTTGGAAGGTTCACGCATTTATCCTTCCGGTAAGAGTAACATGGAGATGAAGATGAGTACGGAGCGTTGGTTGAATGGTACTGACAGGGGAAAACCGAAGTACTCGGAGAAAACCTGTCCCAATGCCACTTTGTTCACCACAAATTTCACGAGGACTGGCCTTGGAATGAACCCGGGCATCCGCTTTTGAAGACTCCGTAGAAGAAGGGAAAAGCAAGGTAGAAGTGAGAGACATTTTAATGTGTGTGGGCGACGGGGAAACATTACTTTGTTAGAACGTTCCTAGGCCTCGTCCGCACGTCCTTCTGATAGGAATAGTATCAATATGAAAGTGAAGATGAACACGGTAAAATGGTGACAATGGTGCTTTGAAATAAGGGCCGCAGAATTTTGATTCCTGGATAATATTAGAGCGCATAATTTTGGATATTAATTTGACTCTAAAGCGAGGGTGTTAATTTTGACGTATTTAAATCGGCATGAGAATCATACAGTAGCAGCTTACTTGAAGACTGAGTTTCACGTGAACTGTATTTAAAAATTTAGGTCGTACCACGCAGTAAACACTACCTCCTTTACAGAAACCAATCGCATAATTCTGCACAAGGGAATAATCTCAGGTTGTTTTAGGAATCGTATGAAGCACATAAGTACATTCCGTAGGCAAAACGTAGTGTTTTTGAGTGTTGAACCTAATGGTCCATACAGTAACCACTTCGCTTTACAGGGTTCACTGCGAGAGATGAGGACAACCACTACAGTAGTTCTCGTAGACTTTTTCTTTACCCAGGACCTGACATTGTAATGAGATTGGCCTTACCCCAAAGAGCACTGCATTTAAACGACTCGCTACGGGCTGGACGGTCCGGGGATCGAATCCCTGTGGCAGCAAAACTTCCCGCACCCGTCCAGACCGGCCCTGGGGCCCTTCCAGCCTCTTACAGAATGGGTACCTGGTCATTCCCGGGGGTAAAACGGCCGGGGCGTGGCCTTTACCACCCATCCCCATCTAGCGCCGAGGTTAAAGAAAGAGTAGAGCTATACCTCTATCCCCCCTCCGGAAGTTCACGGCCCATCAGAAAGCAACCTTCACCCAGGTCTGGTTCGCCTTCCTGGGTTTGAGAATCCCTTTCAAACCACACCGGTTACTTTACCTGCTGTGACGTTGCGAAGCCCTACCTTTTGCCTGTGCAGTTTGTTTACATGTTTTGTGCTAGTCACAGAATAAATTGTGATCAGTTCCTTAAACATATCCAAGCGTTTGTACTTTGTAATGGTGACTGTGCTTGCTGTGAGACAGGCAGTCGATTTTTAAATATTTGTTGCCTGCAGTTCCGTGCTTCGAAGGGAGGTTAAACCCGTGTCTCCAGAATTCAACATAGTTAGGCGTTTGGATTCAGCTAAGGTCACATGATTCTCCTGCAGAAATTGAGGGGACGTACGAAACAACGAAGCCAAATATGAAGTCGGATGGTCTCCAGAATGCAACAATCTACTCTTCTGCTCGCTCTTGCTTCTGCAGTACCTCTCTGAATCCAGTATTGCATCGCCACTAAAGTCTGTTTCGTATTTGGGCGCTAATTTGTTCCAGTCTCAGCCTGAAGTCCTGAAAGTCTCCCAAGGTTCTGTGTAGTCATTCCAGGCGAAGGTCAGTACAGTGACTTAGTTTTGTAAATCATCGTCCCCTGTGGCTTTTATTTACAATAAAAATCATCGTCCCCTGTGGCTTTTATTTACAATGAAAATCATCGTCCCCTGTGGCTTTTATTTACAATAAAATTATGTACAATTATACGTACGGACGTTAAGCAGTTATCTGTCCCTTCTACATCTGCTACAGATGCGTTTATGTTTTCTAATAAACAACCATTACTGTCAGTAGCATCACGTTTGTGAATACCGTGGTCTAAAATAAGTGTATCATCTCCAATTTAAATAAATTTAAATATTCAATCTACATATATTTTAATACATCAATATGGCAAGACGAATGCTGGAAAAAATACTCCTAAATGTGATACTGGTGACAGTGACGATGGTTTGTTAGAAAACGCATCTGTAGTGGATGTAGAAAAAACAGGTGAATGTCTTCAGATAGTGTAACTGTACAAATTGTATTGCATCATAACGCAGAGTAGTGCACGACAGTTTGCTCACAGATGTCTCACGTTACGATGTCCGCAAGTTTCATCACAGTCAGCGAGTTACAGTACTGTCGCGCCAAATATTATCGAAATTATCACTGTAGACCCTATCTATTATACACATAATTGAAAAGAGTAATACATGCTATGAATGATGCAAGTGACAGGATAGAATTGTATCATTCGGAAAGTGCAGATAATTGACATCATCACTCTGAGTGACAGTTATCGATTCATTAAGCCTCAGTCAGTAATATGACGGGCTATAAACTGGGTAAGCATAGTTCGATTTCCAGAAGTGGTCACTGGAATAATTTTGCTGTTACGTCCTTAACGGCGCTCCAGCCAAGTCAGCGTCCTATTTCCAGGGATAAAGGGGACTCAGCGTGAACCTGGTCACTTACCTTAATTTATTTCCGAGCTTAAGAGTGTGTGGATCTTTACCTCTATCGCCCTATACGCCCTCAGTTTTGTTGTTGCGACACTCACCGCATATTTGAATTATTCTCTAGATTTTATGTCTCCTGTTTACTGACATTATGTTGATACTAGAGGCTTACAAACAGAAGATTCTCACCTTACCACATATATGATTTGACCTACATTCAGATTATCACGTTTTCTAATGCACCCTATAAAGACGATTTCGGTGGCATGACAAATGTTCTAATTTAGCAGTGACCTTGTGGTGGCCTCGCTGAGTGAATCAAAAGAAGAGCGATGCGCGCTACACGTCATGGTGCCCCGGCGCAGGTGTGGGACTGCCATTAGTTCCGACACAAGGTCCAGGTGTTGCTTGGTTTTCCGCAGGAAATTCGTTCTTCTCCAATAAACTGTCCATTTCCACATCAATCCACCTGCAGTCACAATGCGAACGCAAAGAGGAATTCCCCAGTCACTAAGATAAGGTGGTGCCGACAATGTGTGCTATTAAGTGTTATCGAAGGGGAAATAACATCTGAGTAGGAAGTATTGATTTCTTTCAAATTCAGATTCTTTGAAACGTTTTCTCCTTGTCCACAGATTTATTTTAACTGTATCGTCATCTTCAGATGTAGACATATAAATAGACTCCTTTTGTATAAAAATATTTAACCCTTTAAAAGTTGAGAACTATTTTAATGAGCGGAACTGCGTGTCTATTAAGCCCATCACGGTGGCCGTGCGGTCTAGGGCGTGGGTCTACGGCCGTTCTGTCGCTAGGATTGAGGGTTCGAATGCCGGTCCCTTGTCAGTGTTGTGTGTTGTGAGGTAGAAGTCCCTGCGATGGGCCGATCACTTGTCCAGAGGAGTCGTACCCACTGTGGTGTGTCTGAGTGTGATCGAGGAAACTGATATGGGAGGGCTAGGCCCATAAGGGCTGTCGGGCCACGAGAAACACGTCTGTTATTTCAATAGCCACAAGTTAATGCCATGTCGGTTTCGAAAGCCAAACTCTTGAACTGTCCTGCAGAACGAACAGATGCAGTAGCATATCTGTGATTTAATTCCGGGAAGAGTAATTTTAAAAATAAATTAAGAATTATGTTCTCTTACAGTTATTCGTAAAGCAGTTAATAAATGTGCATCTGTTATTAACACCTCATATCCCTACGCAGTAATTAATAAAATATCATATCATCTCACTAACTATTGCAATGGAGGTCTCAGCCCGAAAACCGCTGTCCTCTAGACGGATAAATAATACAAAGCTTAACAACAAAAAACTGTAAGCATTTTTACAAGGTTACCAACCTTGCAATTATTGAATTTAATAAAGTAAATATTTAGTCAAAAGTATCACTAATACACATGAATTATATTAGTTTCTGCTTTAAGGAACTACAAGCAAGAAACTGTAGTACAACAGAGGTTAGGGTTCGCGGAACCACACTCCCTGTATGTACCTAATACTTCTAACCTTGCAGCGTTACAGGAACCAGCTGTGTTGTAGTTATTAGCCAGGCCAGTATTCATTAAATCCATTCCATACCAATGGGAACGTCTGCCACCCTTTAGTAAGCTCCAGATATGAACATGTACTCACCTGAAACAAAGACAAAATAATACTAAGAGAATAGCCCACACGTATTTCATCCTGCAGGTGTATCTGATTTATTCTGCTTTTCGAAATGATGGAAGCGTGTCTAATTAAACTTCAGCAATAAAGAAGAGAGTACAATGTAAGTTTGCAAAAGAGAAAGAATGGACGAAGCAAACTGGCTGTGTATATTAAATAATTTCCATGCATGTTCTTTGCTAATTTACACATATCTGTCGACGAAATGTTCATTTATTTCAAATACAGACCTGAATTTGCATTTCCGAATATTTTTGACAGAGATGCATTATAATCAATTTCTTCGTACCCACGACACTGTACACAATCTATGTTAACAATAAAGACTGGCTAGATCTGTTGTTAGGAAGTTAATAGCACTACACACAGAGTGGCATGTTTTGTTTTTGAATTCCGTTAAATATTCGTAATATTAAAAAATTAAAACTGAGCGAATTTAATATGTTCTATCTCCGTGCACTGTATCATACGAAATAATAAACATCAACAAATGCACCAAAATATATATAATCTTTATTCGTAAAAGTCTCCTACATGTTTCGACCCTGCTGGGCCATCTTCAGGGAGAATAATATTGATACACTATGGTTGCGTTTATATAGTTAAGTGTGAATGTGCCCTAGGGCTATACTGCCCTATTTTATCGTGTCTGTTGCCACTGGTGTATTTTATTTGCGTGCTAAAATTTCACACTGAAATTAATGCAGTTACAAAAGTCTCATTTTGACACTTTCCTGTTTACACAGTTTGGATTTACGGTTAAGTATACGCAGTGCGAATATAGCAATACATGTTTCGTGTGGTCACATAAGTAACATCTTGAAGGATACAAAGCTTACAGAAACTGCATACAGACGCTGGGACGTCCCGCTGGACAGTACTGTGCTCTGTCTCCTGCTACGTGGTAAGTATCAGCCTTGAATAAGATCAGGTCATTCCCGAGGTGAATCAGCGTTTCTTTTGTTTGTGTGGCATTTACCAGGGACTTCCGGGGCAAGATTACAGCTGAGGGTTAGTGAAACACGTCGCTTTGTGGCCAACAGCACCCCCCCCCCCCTTTTAAATTGCGCATGCTGTGTAGGTGACGATAGCTCTGTAACTGTTATGATGCAACACGAATTACAGAAGTACAGGATAAAAATCTTGCGAATACTGTTAGACCATGAAGTGTGAGTCAGCGTGTATCCGATATAATGTTCATCACCTCAGGGACTTCTTATTATTCAGATATTCCATATTACAATATCTCTAACCCAATCCAACATGTTTCGATCCCTCATGGATTTGGTTACAGACATTGTAATATAGAATATCTGAAAATAAATGAGTGCATTTTGTTGCCCTGAATATTGTGTGATTTGATTAGCGACAACGAACTGTATAAAATTAAGGTATATCTCTTTTTTTTCACTCTAGCCTTTCTATCCGCTTTATTTATTTCGCGTTCTTTCGTTCTTTCTTTATTTCTTTCCTGTTTTTAACTTTCTACGTTCCACTTTCGTCTATTCCTTTCTGTCATTCCTGACTTTAGTTTATTCTTTTCTCACACTTACTAAGCTAAATGCCCCGCCATTTACATTTAATTCACTGTGTAGGTTTCCTTTCTCGGCAGGTGTGCGCATTGCTTACCCGGAGGATGAAGGCCCTGGTGGGTCGCACAGGCACACAAGTCCGTAATAATTGTTCTGCTGGTGTCACCTCTAATACTACACCATGTTATGTCCCAGCTGCACCTATATTTCTGTTAGATATTTTCAAAGCCTCGATTTTGAAATCACTGAAGACGATGGCAGACATAAGCAAGTTGTCCTTCCACTTTCCACTTGCTTTATAAAGACATAAGTAATACTTCACCCTCAATCACCCAGTTAGCTGATACATTATTATATTTTTAAAAAACAAGTCAAATAGGATCTATATATCCTTTAATTTCACTCCATTTAAAGTTACACGAATATTGTTCGAATGTGTTAGTATGCACTCGGTACACCAGATGTAGACATTTGTGCCGAGTGTCGTCGAAAGAGGTGAGAGTTGTGTCTAGTAGAGCGGTGACATCTAAGGCGGAAGTGGCCGTCGCTTGTTTAACACTCTGGAGCCTACTGGCCGCTGTATTTACCACCAGATTTAACAATCAGAAATTCTGCATTCTGTTCACACCTTGCATTGCATTGGCAGCTGTGTCCCTAAACTACATACCCTGACTGACTGCGGTATAGCAGACAAGCTGTACCAGTTTTCGTACGATCAGAAGAGAATATATAACCAACAAAGGCAGTGCAGTTAAAACGTCACATTTAGGCGCGTTCGCGTAACCAGTGTTTCCATGGACATGCCATAAGTATTAAATGTATTAAATATAATGGGTGTGTCTATTCTTACCTTAGTTATCCGGCATGCAAATCCCATATTGCATCTTTTCTGTGCCGTAGTATATTGTCATCTGTGGCCTGTCTGCCTCTGCCATATTTTTCCACATTACTTCGTAAATGGCAAGATTTTTCGGGAAAAATTATTGAATATAAGATGTGTGTTCTGATTTTCTATACAACTTTTGTCTGAAATATTTATCATTCTAAGAAGAATTCAGCAAGATACTATCATAAATGTACATAAGTCTTCATGTAAAGTACCCGTTATTCGTGTCATATTTTAATCAACTTGACTTTTCCGACAGATTTTCGTAAAATCCTCAACTATCAAATTTCGTGAAAATCATTCCAGTCGGAGCCGAGTTATTTCATACGGATAGACAAGAAGGACGGACAGACATGACGAAGCTATTAGGCGCGTTTCGCAGTGTTGCGAACGCGCCTAATGAGTGGACGGATACGTGATAGAACAGACGTGACACACCACACTGTCACACAAATCTCCATTACGTGCCCGGCTTGAACAGCAGTGTGCCGCGCGATGTGACGGTCTTGCTGACAAACAAGTCACAGTCGTGATCTCTGTTTGGCAGGCATTCCCCCTCACCTGTTCGCCACACGTTCTGCAGTACCTGCTGCCGAAGCCAGTATGATCTCGGACAGAAAGCGCCAAATTCCCGTTAACGTCACTGAAGGTCAGAAGCAGTTTTATACCCGGCTGTGAACTTATCAGATTTAACGACGGTTTATCACCTGACACTGTTAGGCCACACAATGTTGTGGTGAAGAACAAATACCGAATTCATGTCCTACGTCATAAGACGCGCATGTTTATTAAGGCTATACGGCCTTGCGGCTTCAGGGTACTTCAGTGCTCATTCATCCTGTGATACAGAACAATTAGCCATTTATTGAATGTATGCTGACTCCTGGCTCAAAATTAAGGGAAATCCCATCCGTGTACTGAATTATACAGACCAGAGGTGTCCAACCTTTTTGGCAAAGAGCCACAGCCGTTACTGTCGGCTGGTTCTCAGGCAGGACGTATGAAAATGACTAAGTGGTATACCTAACCGCCAAAATTACTGTGCAGTTTTTTTGTAGCGTATATAATTTACAAATGTGGTCACGGTCCTTATAACATGAACTGGCCGGCAGCGACATGGCTACCCGTGGTATAGACTAAGTCCATGGAGCGGAGTGCTTAAGAAGCTAATAGTTTCTCAGCTAGTCGAGAAACTAACCGAAAATTATGCAACCCGTGGGTTCATCACCGCGTTCACAAGAGACCGTGACTTGAACCAGATCAGTCCAGTCCATGCCCTAGGGTTTAATTCGAGCACATCCTCACCCTAACCACTTGAACCTCGACTTCGACACAGTGCCTTCACCCCTGAAGGTGGAGGAGAAATGCTGATCGAAAATGTCAGTGTCAGCCTACAAGATTCTCTGGTGTCAAAACCTAGAAGACTGCAATCTGAAACGTCGCCTCTGTCAACACCTGATAACTGCCGAACTTTAACCCTTTAAAGACGAAGCGTATCTGTTTTATATAAGGACTCAGTGCGTACCGCGCTGTAAACACTCTCCACTTCGGTTATAAAAACCAATCTCTTAATGTTTTATAAGGCAAAAGTTGCTGTTTGTTCTGAGATCCGTACAAAACACATAAACGCAATGTGGGCACCACGTAGAATTTTTTAATGTTAAACCTGGTGGTACGTAAAGTTACCGCTAGGCTTTAAAAGGTTAAACCTGATAAGAATCGCCTCTGTGAACACCCGATAATCGTCTGTGTAAACTCGTGATGCCTTATGTCTGAAGGTGCAGTTGATACAGACCTACACAGTTCAGAGGTTGATTCTATTCCAGTCCTCTGGTAATGTGTTCCTATCACAGGCTACTGATTTACCTGTATATTTTATTATTAAAATTATATTGAGGTTCAGACGTAATTCGGTCCCTTCTAAATATCGGGCTCGCACGCTAAACTCTAGACCATAAGGGAGGGCCTGGAATGATAATCTCCCACGGTCCAATACATTGACAGTGGGCTACCTGGTGATTCAGAAGTATGGCGGAAGTATGGGAAATCCCACCTGCACTATACCAAGCCTATTTAACAAATTAACAATCCAAAACACATTTATTAAAATCACGCTGCCTCATGGTTTGGAAGCTGGCACAGACCCCCTATGTAATATTTTTCTTTGTGGGGAAAATTGTTCTTACGGAGTTGAATCGAATATATTTAAACTGTTTTGTGTAAAACTGGCTTGAGTGTATTCATTTGGACACTTGCAACAGATTGATCAGAGGAAGTCGATTACTTCATCTTTCTTCTTCTTCGGGTTCGATCGGAGGCCAGTCAGTGTGGGATCTGTGGTGGACAAAGCGGCACTTTAACAGGTTTTCTCTTTGTAGCCGACTTCGGTCTTTCCTTGTCAGTGTCATTCACCAATAAATGCTCCTTATCCATATTTTATTCATCTAGTCATTGTAGCAACTGACAGCTTCGTTATAAAAACCACTTCTATCTCTTATTCATTGCCCCTTCCGGCTTCGGAAGTAGCTGTGCCTCTAAACGATTTTCGGAATGAAGGTACACGTCTACAGGTATGTGATGCTGTGTCACTGGGTCACATTCAAGAAGATTTGAATCTTCTGCAACTCTCCTGTGATAACCGTAAATCTCTGGAACTTCTTAACCCTTTAAAGACGAAGCGTGTCTGTTTTATATAAGGACTCAGTGCGTACCGCGCTGTAAACACTCTCCACTTCGGTTATAAAAACCAGTCTCTTAATGTTTTATAAGGCAAAAGTTGCTGTTTGTTCTGAGATCCGTACAAAACACATAAACGCAATGTGGGCACCACGTAGAATTTTTTAATGTTAAACCTGGTGGTGCGTAAAGTTACTGCTAGGCTTTAAAAGGTTAATTTTCAAAGTGAAATACAAAATTGCTGATGAATTTCCGTCGGATATCATCACTCTGCGTTCGATGAATTTTGTGTGAGTCACTGCATAAACCAATAAGATATCTGAAAGGTATCGGGAAAACTTCTTAAGGCAGGCGGTTTTCTCCGAAACGTCTTTGCTAACGAACCGCTTGTGAAGAACTGTGTTGTAATTCTGTAAGTGTGTCTGTCGTATACGTCAAGTTAGAGGTTTTTTTTCTTTCAGTATAATACAAGCAAATGTACTGGTACAGATTTAACAAGGCGGGGATTATTCGTTGCCTAACATGGCATTTGTGAAGGACAGATCACAGGGAAAATCTGAGGTGTCCACCCAAAGTTCGTGCGACATAACGGCAGTTCCTGGTTTGGCGCATTCTGTATTTCTAACAGGTGGGGAGGCGTATTGCACAATGATTCGTCGCCTGTAGAATCTCAATTCGGCTTGAGAGGTTTAGTCAGTTGCGCTGTTCCAGCCCAGTGTGAAACACGTGCGTGTCGTAACTTTAGGATGCAGCACACGTAAGAATCTAACACAATAATAGAAACCAAGGGCTCACCCTACGGGGGGGAGGGGGGCTGCCGGGCTGCAAACCCCCATATCCCCAAAAACTGAAATTTAAAAAAACATAGATTTTGTAGATACTATGGTATCAAAAATTTTACCTGATTTACCCTTCAGCCGAAATGAGCCACTGAAATGGGCTGATGACCGGTACATTAGAATTTTGAAAAATAAATTAATAAAATGAAAAAGAACAGGAAGATAGGATTGTGTGGTGAGGGGTTTATGGACTTCATGCATCGACCGAAGAGTAAAATATTAAAAATTAAAAAATTAAAACCGCAACGTTTCGGAAGCTGGCTCTGCTTCCGTCCTCAGGTGAATGGAGGGGGAGAAGAGAAGAACAACTACTCAGCTGGACCCCTTAGACAGAGCTAGCCTCCAGCACCACACAGTATCATACACCATCGTCAAAACCTTATAGAATCAAGTGTCAAGTTATTTCTGCTCCATTATATGTACGAAGCATTAATACCCACGCTTCCACTTTGTGCCATAACAGTACTCCATAAAATGTGAAATTTGTGGAACTTGCACCTCGTATAATCATTTTATATTTTAACTGACGTAAGTGTGCTCACTAATGAAAACTGCTTCTCTTCATGTGCATTGTATGTCCTCAGGCAATCAATTAATATTGGTCATTAAAACCAGATTTAAACCACACGTAAAGGCAATGAGAATACAAAAATTGCCCTGCATCATTCGTAATTGAAATACAAATGTTACAAAACAGAAATTCTATTTAATGAATAGCTCATGGCACGTTTTAAGTTTTATTTCGATATTTGATTGTAGTGGTTGGAGTTAATGACTGAAATATCTGCCATATTTGCTAATGTAATAACCAAAATTTTATCATAGCTTCTACCCACATTGGAAGCAGGAGATTCAGTTTTTACACCCGTATTACACATTGTAGTGTACGTGTGTTTTCACCGAACAGTTTTGCCGGTTACTAACGCATCTGGTTTGTACTTGAAAGGTACCAAGTTCGAGTCTGCGCCACTGTGCTTGCTGTCCTGATTGAAAGTTTTCTTAGTCTTTCTTAGACATCCCGGAATGATACCTTGAAACAGACTATGATATAAATACACTAGAACTCGGTTATAACGTCAGGAAAGGGACTGAAAATTTTGTGTCGTTATAAACGAGTGTCGTTAGAACCGGGGAGTGTGATGGTTATGTTTAACAGCGAGGAATTAACACTTTAAAGACGAAGCGTGTCTGTTTTATATAAGAACTCAGTGCGTACCGCAC